>OVAN01014515.1:0-11982 GCA_900406275.1 Anastatica hierochuntica | reverse complement strand
ATCTTCTCGAAACTTAACATTTTCGCGAAACCTTGGCAAACCATCATCGTAAATGGGCCTGTTATCGCCCGAAATCGTAAGTGGACTGTTATCGCANAGACCAAGCGGTAATAGTTTCGTGGAACGATAAGACTAATCGTAGAGTTTAGACTCTTCCGGTGTTTAAGTTAACCGTCGTCGTTTTACACGATCGATACGAAGTCCACGAAAAGTATGAATCCTTACAATTATCGTCACGACGGTTTGACGGAAACTCCAATCGATACGAAACGAGAGGCGATCAAGTGACGATTCGAAGGAAATGATGATCGAAAAGGATGTGGTTCAGCCAATGGATAACGGCTGAACGTTGTTCACGTCCTAGCGCCATCTGGTGCCAAGACCGATCCCTGGTATTGGCGTCAAGACAAGCTCTCTGTCTTGGCGCCAAGACAAACCTTCTGTCTTGACGCCAATTTGCGCCAAGACCATGGTCTGGTCTTAGCGCCAATTGGCGCCAAGACGAACCTCCGGTATTGGTTTCAATCGACGTCTAGATTGGCCTCTAGTTCAGTCGTCAATCAGTTCCAAGACTCGTTCGTAGGTTTGGCATCTAGACATTTCTCCGAAGCGACGCGGTTCTCCGATGCTTTCGGTGGTTTTGTATCGCCCCGGAAGTTGTAACATGTGGCCTTGTGAGAGTTATTCGAAAGCCATTGATGCTAGCTTTAGCACTCGAATGCTCTAGTTGCTTGCGGGTGGATAGACTTGATGTGGAGATCGATCACGATTGACTATATTCGTAGTCTTGAAGCTTGTTCGAGAAGAGACGGCCAAGCTGATAAGACTCTCGATGCTTGAGGACATCCTTGCGATCCTTGTTTCCGTAGGAGGAATCAACGTCTCCATAGTCCTTTTTAGGCGTCGATTTTGTCGTGACTATTTTTGAACCCAACACCAATTCCTTATTTTGAAAGGCGAAAGAGAACCGATTACTGATTGTGCTCTGTTTCTTTTATTTTTTTTGTAATCTTGCAGACGAAATGCAGCAGGCTGGAAAGGAAATGTTCTCTATGCACACAACCAGGACATAACCGTGCAATGTGCGAACTTAAGCATTACTAAGGTTTGTGGCATGTGTAGCATTGCATCTCCCTCTCTCATTTGCTCATATTTTTCACTTGTTATGGGCTAGTTTAAAATTGACCACTTGAAGCATCCTGGTCCGAAGCTAGTGGGAGGGTGAGAGGTGGGTGTTTTCTTTTTTTGTGGTTCGCGCTCACCCCAAAACAATTTTTTTACTTAACGTAGCCGACGACTAGTAAGCATGTAGAAAGCTTCTCTGCAAACCATGATGTGGAGATTAACAACAAAGCAAGAGGGCTGGCAGTCCAGGTTTTTTTGTTTTTTGTTTTCTCCCCCACAGAAGTAGTTTATGCATTTTCCACATCCTTGTTTCCTTCTCGTTTTCTTTTTCATCGAAGCTAAGACTAAATTGTATAGCTTGTTGGGAAAACGAATACTGGGAAACAAGGCACAACACCATTGCCCTTTCCTTTCGGAAGTTTTATTTTGGAACCAAACTTGGTAGTTAAACGACAACTTTAAAATAAAAACAACTTCTGCCGATTTTACATATGTAGAGCGAGTTAAAGGCAACTCGGCCATGTAAGTAGATCGATACCATAACAACCGTTTCCGCGGGTTCCATTACATTCAAAATTGGACCCAAGAAAGAAAAAAAACCAAGTGAACGAGAAACGACAAAACAACACCCAACCTACTTCAACATATCATACAAGTATGTACAAGTACAAGGAAAATCAGAGATTAGAGGCATTGGCGTTTGTTTTTTCTGGATATTCCATTATTCTTAGCAAAGTTCTGCGAACCGGAATGCGTACACGAAAGGGGTGCAATGCATATAGCAACCAAAACTGGTGGCACAGTGAAGCAAGCAGTACAGATACAAGGGAAATCCCATGTATTGATCATAGACTCGGGTACGTGGGGTACCCATGTCCTGGATTTTGGCGACAACAACTTTAGCAATGGAAACGGCCTCACCTAAACAACTACATCTGTCAGGAAATGAACGGAAAACCTCCATCTCATCCTCATAGTTGCAGCAACAAAGAAGAAAATGTCCCTACAACCATTCTTGCGTGCTGCATTGTTCGCGCCGCCTTTCCAAGGTACTCAATTGCAACCTATGAGGGACCACACTGAGCACATATCCGGAGACCCTCCACATAAAGCGTAGTTGTATTCTCTGTCGCGACACATTTGCTGAAGAACGAGCTGTACATGGAGCTCTCATTTGCGAGTCGTGTGACGAACACGAACTCATCGATGTCAGCCTCATGCAAAACTTCGTCGGTGAAGACCAGTTCAGCTAACTCCGGACGGATATAATCAGCGGGCCTAAGTCACGAAAATTAGAGCGGCCAACACGTCGGATAATTTCATGCATAAGAGGTTTGGAAATGTAAGCCATTACTTGTGGTTCTTTCATTTCTTTTCTTTTGGTAAAGTAGAAAGACAAAGAAGGTAGTGGGTGACAAGCCAAGAGGGGGGGAAGGCTTTATACAATGACATGATTTGGGAAGGTGGAGAAAGGGTAGTTGGGCATTAACTGAAATTAAGAGTTAAGTTAATGATGAGCATAGTCTTGAGACTGCATATAGGATACGGTAGGTACGGACTACTTACATGGTGGGGCCAATTGAACTTTGTCAAGTTACACAAAAATATGAAAGCTATAAAACAAACGACGCAAATGCGTTTGAACTACATATTCGGGTCGCACAGAAGGAGCGAACCAAAAATGCACAGTTATTGACAAACAAAAATGAAGGCTTTATTGTTAAGGTAGTGTGAAAAACTAAAGTGTAACGATCAGCGGTTGGAACTTGTAACTTAAACAAACGAAAGTAAAGTTGCGGCCACACAGGACCGACTATGCTCTAAAGAAGCTAAACGTAACGAAATAGAAATTAGTATTTGCGAAGGACGGGAGAAGGGTTCAAAACCATTTCGTTGTAAACGTCAAGCGAAAATCGCATGCGGATTGTTTCGACCACCGACGGAGATAGCGCCTACATCTCAGAAAGACAACCATGTGAATGTAGCTCCATAAACTTCACAGTCATTGGGCCACAATCACCCCCCCCCCTGGCTCATTCTGGAAAAGCCCATCAACATGGGTAAAGGTGAATGATGTCTTCCCCGTTGGCCGCTTGCCCTCCCCAAACAACTAATCGACAAGGTCAGCTAGAACCTTTGCAAATGAAGACATCAAACGTGGGAGCTTTCGGGCTGGTGTCAGGAGTGTGAACGAGTCTACGAAATCGATGTGGAAGGTGAGTATATCAACACATAGAGCTACCAAATGGCGCTTTCCCCAGTTAAATGGCAGAGAAACTACGTCAACGTCACGAAACTATTGTAGTGCAGATTCCCGACCACTGATTTTACCCCGCATATATGACAGAAGTACAAGGTGCCATGATGGGTATTGTTTCGGAGAATTCCGCCGAACACATTTTTTCTTATCATTGAGGAGTGCAGAGAACAAGGTATCGAAAAACGTTATTCATCAACCCAGCAGGGATGCATCCAAGTGACGCCACAATAGCGCAATGAGAATGTCCATGTGTTGGGGAAAAGAAAACAAACAATTCTCCAGCTAGAGCATTGGGGAAGGTTAAACAGACATATGATGGAATTGAAGCCAAACGAACGTGTTTCTGAGAGCGACGAAAAGGAACATTACACAGAGGACCGCTAAAGGAAAGTGTAACTAACATGGTTGCCGACCCATTGCTGCGGGGTGTAGAGCTCGGCGAAAAACACAGGCAAGTACGGGTTTCCTTCAATTGTGTAGTGCCTATATAAATCAGAATGTGGTTAGGAAGGGGATACCTTATGCAATGAACGGAATATCACAACGCCCAAACATAGCCAACCATCAGGCTAAAAACTAGTGCCCCCAAAGAAATCAAAACCCGACCAACCTTTTCTGCAAAGAACTAATCAACTCAACGAAACGAGAAACTTTATCTTTGGGTAGTGGCTGCAGTTTTTGAACGATGTACGCAGTAGCATACTCAACTGGATCAGAATCCGAGCAAATTTGAGCAGCAACGGGGCTAGGTGGTAGCATCTGTCGTGCACAGTGTTTGCTAGAAATTTTACGTCAAGGAGTACGACTCTCGCTTGCTTCCATTGACTGTTGAAACAACTCAGAGCTTTGAACAAAATGCCGAGAACAAAGACTTCGCTTCTCTGTTTAAGAAGGTCGCAATGGTCGGGGGCTAAGCTGCATTGGATAAACACTATCAGAGGCTTTAGATTCCGAGTCGACTACATGTTCCAACTGTAAAAAAGACAGGGGAGAAAAAACAGTATATGATGAGAAGCTAGTAAAGTGCCAAGCATTGGTTACTGGGATAACACAGAACCAGGGAACCATAGCATACAGGAGGTTCAATTGGAGCCACCCTCTCGCCCGTAAGGAACGTGCCTCCATCCTTATTCCTTTCCTGGGAAATGTACTTATACAGCCAAAAGGTAGCATAAACAGCGAAGCACCAAATGGACACAAAGAAGGGGAAATCGTAGAGAAATGTGCACAAAAAGGTTCTGTCGAGGAAATAAAAGAAAGGACACGCACAAGTACCTTTCTACACCCTGAAATTGCAACAGTACGAGAGGCAACATTCAACTTACATTTGACCTGAACAAAATTTTAGGAAAAAAGGGATGAACGTACTAGATTCTTAACTTCAAACCAAAAAAAAAGAATCATAACAAGAGGCAAGGGACATCTGGAAAGACTTATTCCTGCCTCAAACTTCCAAGAATACCCTCTTTGAGGCCAAGAACAATGCATGGTCAGTGCGCACAAGCATTGTATCCCAAGACCTCCAGACTAGCAGAAATGCCTCCCCGACTTTGACTCTGCTAACGGAAAAGAAAAACATTAAAGGCGAAATGGAAACGCATAACTTAACGACCACGTCTGAAGGGACAATAACACGAAAAGAACAACAACTTATCATACCCCAACAATTAAATGTAAGAGTTATTGCAGCCACCAACACTAACCGAACTACTAACTCTCAACGAGGAAACATCATGGGAGTTAACCCACCCGCCCCCCCACAATAAAAAACTTCACGCAAACATCACCTTGAAAAAAATTAAACAGCATAAAGTTTCATACCTTAACATCAGTTTCCTTTGCATTCCCAACAAATGATTGTGGTTGCGGTGGCGGGGAAACACCTGCGGATGTTGCCTACAAGGAGCGCAAAAATTAACATTCTATCATAAGTGCAAACAACACATAAAAAAACAGAAAAAGATACACAGTATATTGAAGGGCCGACAGGATAGCCACATCGGTACAAACACTTTGTTACCTCATTCCACCAATACTGTTATTGTCCCCCTCAACAGAAATGTACAAGTCCGCACAAACCCCTTTGCCTTTGCTACTTGACCCGTACTTGAACGGTGGCAACTGCGTACTTTGTTCCCATGTTTCTCCGTTGCGCGAGATGACACAGGTGGTCCAGCCGATGAGGGCAAGGAGGATGAACTGGAGGCAAGGCCCGCACGACCAGATCTAGTTACCCGAAAAGGTTCATCAACACACCCCCTCCTATTCATAGGACACTGTTGCCCACCACCAAGTCCACTACATCCAACCCTATATTGACGAGGGGATATCATCATCATTCCCCGTACCTTCCCAAGTATTGTAGCTCTGGACGCATTTAGCTTCTCTTCGACTACCAAATTAACTAGGGCAACGTTTTCCTCATCCTACTTATGCCATGTTGTTCTAGACCTCTTCCTAGCTGGTTCACTGTCTGAGCCTCGTGACTCAGATTCCGCATCACTAGATCCCATCTTCCGAGGCAGTTCAAGTGGGGGTATCGATGCATCACCTCCTTTCCATATCTCAGGTGAATAAAACAAATTATTCTCAGATACATTCTTTAAGCCGGCGCACACACTAGTCATCAAGGTGGTGTTGAACCAACGACACACGAAAAACCGAAGAGAGAACAACAACCAACTGCAGATTTTTAAAAAGGCACTGTAAAAACCAATCACAAGTAGAATACGTTTAACAACAAATGTGGGCTGGCTTACATAAGGGTCATATTCCAAAGACAGAATGTTTCCAAAATGAAAGCACTTCAGGGGTGGCAGTTGTGTCGCATTGCCATCGAGAAGCGTCGAGCTAACGTTAGGAGGCCGAATATATTATCGCAGGAGAGGAATTGCCCGCAGAAACCAAAGTTGTAGTGCAAGTGGGAACCCACAGACTGCAACAGAATGACGTTTGAAATTCGCAGCAGAAGGGGTTGTCCCCCTAAACACTAGCCCCACATGGACCATCTTTATTGTCTGTGCGAACGATTCCCTGCCCCAGGGGAAATTGAGGAAATCTTGTATATTCTTCACATATTTAACGACAGCTAAAGACGGCTTCACAGGCTATGTCGTGCACAGCAGCACACCTTCAACAATAACCACAAGACAAAGTCTAAATTTTTTCCACGCGGGCATTCGACTCTCCGTTCTCAGATGAGTCATCAGATCCTTTATTAGCGTTGCCCCAATGGGCACGACAATCAGAATGTACCAGTAAGGCGTAGTACCATTTGCATACGCGGTTTTAGGGTCTAAAACTTCAGAAGAAGGAGCACCAGAACATGGAAGGCCAGTAACTTCTTCATATTCAATAGCAGAAAACCGCATTGGGAACCCACTGAAAACAAACCACAATTCATTACCTCTACCCGTGTATAACTGTCTGCAGAGCATTTGGTGAAGAAGCTGGCCTGACAACGAGCTTTCACGGACAGGAAGACGAAACACAGATCCAAGCTGAGAAGAAAGCCACACATCAAGCTCTGGCATGCCAAAGAGAATGTGTAGAACATCTAATAAGTATTGTGGTTTTGAGTATCCATTGATGCGAATACAATTTGGGTAGCAGTCCTGGGCAAACAACCTCATTGGAAATGCACCTGCAGAGAAGATACACTCAAGAAAACACAGTATAAGAGAAAAATCCAGCAGATAAATAACAACACCACAAAAGAGCGTACATAATGAAAAAACTCAACAACCTTCAAACAATACAAGTACACACACACACACAATCAAAGGCATCACGGAGGACATAACACACACTACAAAAGTATGCAGCTAGTACTGAATACGTAGGTAAATGAAATAAATCACAAGTTTGTGTTAACAACATGAATATACACAAATTATTGTACTTAACAATCGAGGAAAACCACAATGCAAACACAACTAGATCCTCTACCTGTATAGCAAACAAATTTCAAACATCACAACGTCAGCTACCATAGGCAGCTATGTTTAAACCCTACGGCGGAAGCACAACCAAACAAAATCCCACTCCCTGACACCGTACAAACATAAATAACTCCAACTCAACAGCTGACACCCAAACCCAATACATTATTGACCTACCCATTCTCCCAAAACCCACAGTTGGTTATTGTACGTCACTTGCATTACCCACAGTCCAGGACCACATTTCCTCCCAACTCAAAACAAAGACTCGTAAACCCTAACAGACCTTCTATGTTGGAAAAGTACATATACCCAAACCATATTTCAAAATCCATCAACAACGTCGTTGAACGAACAGATAGTTACTTAACCGCTATTGCATTACCCATGCACCAATACCAGAAATCCTCACTGCTAAACAAAAACCGCTAAACCCTACAACACCTTCGATGCTGCAACGCTACATATACCCATACCCAATTTCATAAACACTGAACAACAAGCCTGCACGAACCCAAACCCTTTGATACATTAACATCTAAACCCTAACACACCTTTGATGCTGTAAATCTACTTATTTTCGTAGCGAATTTAAGAACCCTAAACACTAACACACCTTCGTTTCTGTAAAACTACACATATCAATACTAAATTTGAGAACCCATTAAGGACATACCTCAACGAACCTAAACCGCTTAGACAAAGAACACTAAACCCTAAGAGACCTTCGCTACTGCAAACTACTAAACCCAAACCCAATTTCAGAGCCCTCAACAACATGCATGAATCCATACCGTATTTCATAACCCATTAAGAACATGCCTCAACAAACCTAAACCATTTAGACAAAGAACACTAAACCCTAAGAGACCTTGGTTGCTGCAAACTACTAAACCCAAACTCAATTTCAGAGCCCTCAACAACATGCACGAACGAACCCAAACCGTCTGCACAAACGAATACCCTGACATTACCCCAGAATTCCCATTCAAATAACTGTTTCAGAAAAGGCAAGATCCATAGCGTTATCTCCTTCATGCGGATCGCGCCTCGCCATTGTACAATGGAAACCTTTAGATCTACGGGGTCTACCAACCGAAACTCTCTACGCCGCCGGTGGCAACCACCGGAGTGATTGAAATCGTTTTCCACTACCCTCGCCGTTTGAAACAGTTTTTAAAAATAAAAAATTGTTCAAAAATCCTTTATTGAAAACTCTGTCAAGGGTACAATCGTAACTTCAACTACATTTTTATGACAAATTCGCTTCAATTATCAATCATGGCAAATCCGGTTAATTTTTTTATGGAAAATTTGCATTTTCTCCAATATAATTAGGAGACTTTTTCTCTAGAGATTATATGAAATTAACTACTTTAACTTTTTAGATATGTTTAGGAGGTTTTCCTTTTCGTTTGATTTTTTTAGTGTCCTAGAAGGGTATATATGGATGGGTGGTCGTGAGTTTCAATAAGGTGTAGTGACCGTTAGGTTTATATTTTTTTATGATTTAGTTCTAAAAGAAATATAAAACAACGGTCAGCATTTTTATTCTATAAATTTATGAAGTTTAAAAAAAAGTCGATCACTCAAATAATGAAGAAGTACAGCGAGTTTTTCTACTGGTAAAATACTAATATTTGTAAAAGTTTCAGTAAACTTCGTGAACATTTCTCAAAGAACTCAAAACATGTTAACAACTTTCCAAAGTCTGTAAATATTTTCAAAAATCTTTTTGGTTTCCACATCTTTTAGATGTGTCTAAAAGTTTTCACTAGTTTTTATTACTCCATTTATTTTGTAAAAATTATCATTCTGATATTTTTTTATTATTAAAAAAAATTATTAAAAAGTCTTATTTACCTTTCATTAATACTTTAAAAAGAAATTATCTCTTTTATTAATACATTAAAACAGTGATGTTAAAACCGAAATTTTTCATATAAATTGGATCTAAAATATAAAACGACATTCTTTGTTAAACAAAAATAAAACCTCAAAAGGACATGATATTTTTCTGAAGCGGATGGAGTATTAAAAGAAACTCACTAGTTTCAAACAATTTTATGAATCACTGAAAAAGAGCTCTAAATTCCCCATACTTGGTAACAAATATATGTTCACTAGTAACATTTGAGTTCGCCCTAGCTCTCTCCATGGCACGAAGACCAAGGAGCCGCCGTAACCAAGCCCATGAGTCTCCGATCTGGATCTCCGCCGTCGCCCTGCCTCAGCCCCGCCTTCAGCCACCTCTTCTGAAGCTTCTTCCGCCACATCGAAGTGAGCTTTCGGCGAGTTACCGCCTCCAACCAGCCACATGTCCCTGTTTTAGCCGCCATTTGTTTCTCTGAAGCCACCATCTCAGTCCGTGCAGACCTCCTCCGACGAGATTCCACCATCGACGAGCCTTCCCCATCGTCTTCCTCCGACGAGCTTTCATCACCACCTATGAAATCTCGGCCTCATTCACCCTCAACCACCGACGAGTCTCTGTCGAATCTTCTCTAAGAGTGCTTTCCTTCGACGAGTCTTCATCACCACCAACGAGATCTCGTGATATGGATATCAAGAAAAGAGAGCTTTGGGAACAAGTTCTTCTTTTGGTCTCGCCGGAGAAAGCTTTAAGTTTCCTGCTTTGATTTTTCCATTTGTGTCAAAGATTTTTCTTGAAGATTTCAAACCCTTTGTTGATTCCCTTTAGTCCGGCATAGTTCCGAAGTTTTTTCCAGCATAGATCTGGTCAAAAGGTTTTACGGCTTGCATCGCCGGAATAGTCCCCGTCTCTGTCGAGCCGCCGCATCCAGTCTTCTCCGTCGCGATTTCATTTTGGCCAAGGAGAGAGAAATTCCGCCGGCGGATGCGTGTTGAATCGCGAGAGGACATCTCCCCTGTTGGGCTAGAAGTTGGGCCTGAACTCTAAAAGGGCCTCTCTTGTCCTCATGTGGACCGTAAGGAGAAGATCCACAATTAGAAGATCCAGAAAAGCTCGAAGACTGTTTTAGGTGTGACCTCAAAAAAAAATTGAAATATTATAGAGGAAAATTGTCTCCAAAACCGATCATGAAGACAACCCAAGATGCTAAGAAAGAAGGTCAGAAAGCAAATAGCAAGAAGAAACTAATTTTCCCTCATATTGAGGCGATCGTATCATCTAAGAGTATCCCGTTGGTTTTTGGTGAAGGTTTGATTGAGCTCCAGAACCCATCCAACCTTCCCGAATGAGGATCCTCACTTGGAATTTTCAAGGGGTGGGAACAAAAACTACGTCCCGCCGACTGGAGGAAATGTGTCGTATGTATTCCCCAGGTGTTGTTTTTATTTGGGAAACCAAAAACAATCGGAGTTTTTTGCAAGACCTTCAGGTCTCCATGGGATTTGATAGCTTGATTATTGTTGACCCTGAAGGCTTTAGCGTAGTCTTGTTTTATTTTATTCTAGCGATTTCCCAGTTCAATTACTTTGTATGAACAATCGTGTTCTGGATATCAAAACTACTATCGATGGGAATCATGTCTTTCTATCCTTTGTGTATGGAGATCCGACGGTTGAATGTCGAGGAGATGTTTGGGAACGTTTAACCCGAATATCTACTAATAGATTTGGTGCTTGGTTCACCATAGGTGATTTTAATGAAATTACCGGAAACCACGAAAAAATTGGTGGAAAACAAAGATCAGAGGCATCTTTTCTCCTGTTTCGTGATATGATCCAATGTTGTGGATTCATAGACATACCCTACAGGGAAAACCCAATGTCGTGGGCAGGGCGTCATAAAAATGGAATGGTTAAATGTCGATTGGATAGAGCAATGGGGAACGAAGACTGGCATCAAATGTTCCCCCACACCTACGTGGAATACCTGAAAATGTGGGGGTCGGACCACAAGCCGCTCCTTACCACAGTCCAAAACTATCCCCAGAATTTTGGGAAGAACTTTAAATTTGATAAACGTTGGTTGGGTAAACTAGGGCTAAGAGATGCCATTGTACGAGGCTGGAATCACTCACCGCAAGGAGAGGCGGGGAGCTTCTCTAAGCTAATTCAGGAGTGCAGACGGGAGATTTCAGCTTGGAAAAAAGAGTCCAAAACAAATTCTGAAAAACAAATTACAGATCTCCAAGATGTCATTGATAAAGCCCAACCAGACGAGAATATTGACCGGGAAACTGTCCTGGAGCTTAAAAAGAAGCTTGGTACCGCCTACCTGGAGGAGGATATTTACTGGAAGCAAAAAAGTCGAGCCAATTGGCTAAGAGAAGGCAATAAGAATACCAAGTTTTTTCACGCAACGACTAAACAAAGAAAAGCTCGCAACAGAATCCTAGGCTTACTCGACCAGGATGGAGAATGGATTGACAATGGAGCCGGAATCGAGAAACCTATAGAAGACTACTTTAATGAGATCTTTTCTTCAATAAACCCGAATGAATTTGAGAGGGTACTTAAGANTACCTGTCTCAGTCTCAGAGTCAATGAATGCTAGCCTCACTCGTGAGTTCTCCAATGAGGAAATAAAAAAAGCATTGTTCTCAAATGGCTCTGAAAAAGCACCTGGACCGGACGGTATGACAGTCTTATTTTACCAACCGCATTGGGATATCATCAGCAAGGATCTCATCCAGTTAGTAAAATCTTTCCACACTAACGGTTCCTTTG
>OVAN01014514.1:0-11985 GCA_900406275.1 Anastatica hierochuntica | reverse complement strand
AAGATCAGATGATGAACACGAGAAATTAGGTTAAGGTTATGAAATCAAGCTGCGAGATAAGATCAAACAAAAAGTGTGAGTAAAACGTATGAATGAACAGTATGCGAGATTCAAGTTAACGAGATTCGAATTACGAAACTAAGAGATGAACAGATTACGAAATGAAACGAGTAGATAACGAAAGTGAATCAATACGAAACAGATTGCGAAGCGATATTCATTTAACGGTGGTAAAGTAATAAGATTCGTAAGAATAGGTTAACGTGAACGAATACAGAATGAGTAAGAAAGCGAATCAAAAGTAAACGAAAAACGTAAGCGAAGAACAATTCGACAAACACAAATAACGAAGAAAGTTAAGCGATTTATTTGAATTCGTGATCAGAGCGTGCGCAACCGGTGTTAAGCGGTGGCGGCGAACTATTGGTGAAAACCCTAGAACTACAGCGTAAACTCGTTACCTAGTTGAGACGCAGCTCGTTTACGAAAACAAAGTAAGAACCTTAGTTTTTTCTAAGTGTTTTGTGGTGACAAAAAAGTTGTCTTATTCTTTTCTGTCTCCTTCGCGTCCTTTATATAGATCTTCGTGGGTTGGCTCGATTTCCTTTTCCGTCCCCGATTTGAGTATATCCTTTCGCAGAAATATTCCTTTTCCTTGATTCGAGTATATACTTTCCGAGATTCTTCCTTATCTTCTCGATTTTTCCATATTCATCCTGAAAATTAACTTTATCACGAAATTGGGTAAACCGACAATGTAATTGGGCCGATTCTCGCCCAGAATCGTAAGTGCACTATTATCGCGGTTTGGGCCCTTCCGGGTCGTTTCGCGGCTAAGTGTTTTTACGATTCCTTTGGGAGAAACGATCCTTCGTAAGATCGTGCAATAGCGGTTCTACGAAACGATAAGTCCAATTGTATGGTTTAGACATTTTTGGTGTTCGATTTAACCGTTGTCGTTTATACGATTGATACGAAATCGTATGGAAAGGATAAGTCTTTACGTTTATCGTCGTGACGCTCTGACGGAAACTCCAATCGAGACGAAACGAGAGATGATCGAATGACGGTTCGAATGAGACGGCGATAGGAAAGGACGTGGTTCAGTCAATGGATAACGATTGACGATTGTCCGTGTCTTGGCGCCAACTGCCGTCAAGACCAAACCTTAGTCTTGGCGCCAATTGGCGTCAAGACTATATCGATCCTCAGTCTTGGCGCCAAGACTTGGTTGATCTTTAGTCTTGGTGCCAATTGGCGCCAAGACCACTTGGTCTTGGCGCCAATTGGCGTCAAGACTTGGTTGATCTTTAGTCTTGGCGACAATTGGCGTAAAGACTTGGTTGATCTTCAGTCTTGGCGCCAATTGGCGCCAAGACCACCTAGTCTTGACGCCAATTGGCATCAAGACTAGACTCGTTCGTAGATTGGCGTTTAGTTGTTTTCCCGAGACGATGCGGTTATTCGACGTTTGAATGTTTCCTTGAAACGATGCGGTTATCTGATGTTTGCAGTGGTTTTGTATCGTCCCGAAGTTCGTATCTTGGGATCTTTCGGGAGTTATTCAGGATCCTCGGACGTAACTTTAGAATTCCCGCATTTAGTTGCTCGTGGATGACTAGACTTTGTTGAACGATCGTCTACGCGCCAATTGGTTTGCAGTTTTGGAGCCAATTGGCTTGTAGTCTAGATGACGGCAAGTCTAGATGACGTTAAGTCTAGACGATGATGAGTCAAGATGAAGGTAAGTGTAGACGACGCTAAGTCTAGACGACGCTAAGTCTAGACGACGCTAAGTTTAGACGAAGATAAGTCTAGAGAACGGTAAGTCTAGAAGATGTAAAGTCTTGATGACGATAAGTCTAGACAACGTTAAGTCTAGAAGACATTAAATCTAGAGGGCGGTGAGTCCAGACGTTGGTCGTGCTTCCGAGTAAGTCCGATTAGAGATGTGATCTTGGACGTTGATTTCGAGATGGCCGTTTTTGACACCAACAAAAAGCTTTAGATTTCAAATTTTTGTTGGAACATTTTTGACCCTATTTTACTTGGACTAATAAATTAATTTAATTTTCTCTTTAGGGATTTGATATCAGGAAACGGTTCAATACATTTAGGATTTTTTTCTTCCCCTTCACCACTCTATGCTAATTTTGAATGGTCAGAATTGCTTTTAATTTGCTACCACACATTCACTTACCCTTCTTTGATCTCCGTTATTTCTTTATTATTTTCATATGTGCACATATGTGCAAAAAAAATGGAAAGAAGAGGGTAGACATGAATTACTATACTACCTAGGGTATGATTGAAATTATTAGGTGGTTAGACATGATCTCGTATACCTATGGTTGGATGATAAAAAAGGGAGACACAACAATGAGTTTGATTGCATTTTTTCTTGAAATCATTGAGTTGTGTTTTGATGTTTTGGTACTTGGGTAGTTTAGAGATCATAGTTATCAATATATTATTTCTATCCAACGATTTTGCATAATGTCTTGCAATGAATGCCAATTTTTATAGCCTAAATACTTAAGCTCCACCATCAAACTAGCCATTTTCTCATCCTAGTCAATTTTTTCTGATCGTGATACCTCTCGTGAGAAGTTCACGCAATTTAAGAAAATGTAGAGAGTTAAATAACATGAATTCAAGTTTTATAGCTGTATGGTTTAGAGTATGGGTTGGGCTTACTAGGTCATGTGGTGATTCAGGGAGAATGTTCTACACGTTTTGGATTATGTGGTAAGTGATTAAGTGAAAAGTTTTGTCTTATGAGGTTAAGTGAGTCCTTGTTATTTCAAACATTTTCTCTTTTCTTGGATTTATGTGTGTATATACTTTAGGATAAGCAAATATTCAAGTCTAGAAAAATTGATATATCGTGTTTTTATCTGTTTTTCTTTTAGTTAGAAAATATGGTATTTTATTACGTATAAAATTGTTTTGGAACCATTTAGTTTTTTTAGTTTTATTACATGTTTTTGGTTGCTTTCGAGAGGAGGAAACGATTCGGGTCAGAAATGGACATTTGGAATGCAAGATCATGTTGATATGTTAGAATATTAACAATATTTGACAGACTTACCACCGTTGTATCGGGCCGAAACTTAGATACAAGGTAGCCACACGAATTAGCATTAATTTGGAGGTGCTTTGAAGGAAATCCAACTATGCGATCAAAAGTTACGGCTGCTTTAATGAACACATGTCAAGTTGGCGACGAGAAGAAGAACGCACAGGATATGGGGAGACAAATTTACTTAATGGAATGGATCGACTGATCCTTTCCCACGTACCGACCGATCCGTCAAACAACGCAAAAAATTCCAGAAATGTAATCCAGACCCACCACAAAAGACCTGAATCGACTTGAATACTGATACAATACTAAGACTAGTCTTTTTAGGTTGATTAGGCTATTTTCTAAGTTTTAAGGAGCTTTTTGAATTTTCTAAGTTAAGAAAGAGATTTATCATTCATACTTCGAATTGGAGAAGAGTTTTTGAACCCCCTCTTCATATTTTATTCAAAAACATGATGTTTTCCTTTGTTTTCACTTCTGATTGCTTTATGAATATGTGTGAGTAGTTTATCAATGGGGTTTAGGGTTTCTCATGGAGATTTCATGATTTTTTGATGTTAGGTTGTTAGTTATAGGAACTTTTCAATTGGATCTTCATCTAAAGTTGTTCTTAATACTCAA
This sequence comes from Anastatica hierochuntica, assembly GCA_900406275.1. NCBI lineage: Eukaryota > Viridiplantae > Streptophyta > Magnoliopsida > Brassicales > Brassicaceae > Anastatica > Anastatica hierochuntica. The sequence continues at coordinate 8,276 of OVAN01014514.1, read as the reverse complement.
ATTAGACTCATGGCCTAGTTCTTGATTTTAGGATGTTTAATGCACCAAAAGTGTTCGATTAAATGCCTGAAAAAAAAACTTTAGATGAACAAAGTGTCGTTAACCAACGGAAGTTGATGTTATTGCGTTTTAGGAACATATCAAAGTCATGTCTAGTGCATGTTTAGAATATTAAATTCAACGGAAGTTAGTCTTTATGGTTATATAACATAGGAAGTTAGTGCTATGGAAGTAGGTTGATTCTATAATTGTGCTTTGCGTTCAACACGATTCTTAATCTTGCTTCCTATCTAACTTATCTCTTTACTCAACATTGAATAATTTCCCGGAAGTTCCTTGTGCTCAATGTATTTATCCATCGTTTTACAAATCATACTCTTTGTTTTGCTTACTATCAATTACATTTTAGACTTACGTAGTTTCACAAATTATTTACCTTATGAACAAGAGCTTGGACGCCTGAGAGAGAGAAGAAGAAAAAGAAAGTGCAAGACGTTGAGATGGGTGATAATATGGAGAATCTTCAAGTTTAGAACCCTCCAAAGCTTCAAAATGGTGTTCAGGATCAAGATCCACCTATTGTGGGCGAGGTGGAGTTCACGCATGCATTAGACTCAACAACAAGCAAAAAGATGCAGCTATGGGGCAGCAATTTGTGCATCAGCCAATGTCGAGGCTGACTCTTGCAAACTACAACACTCCTGAAGCGTTTTATGTTGATTGAGCTTGGATCGTTTCGCTTCCTATTAAGAGGAGAGACTTTGAGATCAAGTTTGGTCTCATTAATTTGGTGCAACAAAACCAGTTTCAAAGCCTTCTTTCTGAGAATCCAATGCATCACTTGCAGCGATTCACATCCATAAGCAACACCATTATGCAGAATGAAGTATCCAAAGATGCTCTGAAGTATTAGTTTTTTTGCTTTTCTTTAATAGAAATTGGACTCTGATGGCTAAATTTAGTGAGAACTAGTTCTCTGACTACTTGGAAAGATACCAAAGATATGTTTTTTAGACACTTATTCACCAAGTCAAGGTCCATCTTTCTCAGAAACAAGATTGTGAGTGATGTGGGGTCAAGTTTTACCCCAACTAAAACGTAACTGCAAGTGCACAACATCGCAGTAATACTTAGGGGTCGAATCCTCATATACTAGAGTTTCACACTTAGGACCAGTTGATTTCATATAAAGCTAAGAATGAAATAGGGGGTTTGGGAGTTTTCTTTGTTTTTCATAATTTTTTAACTATGCAAAACAAAATCATATTCTATATGCTAATTTACAAAGGATTTATCAATGAGATGGTATGCATCAAACAACAGAAAATTAAAGTAAAAAAGCAAGAATAAATACTCGATGAGAGGTATAATGCTTCAGTCTAGAACATAACCACTACTGTAAGTCCTCTTCACTTTCGAGGTTTGGGATTCTATAAACTTAACAACCAAGGGACTCGACTTTCGCATGGTCCTTGCAGAAAAAATGTACGCATAAGTTAGGAAAAGGTTGATTGCTCACGATTTTATATCGGTCCACTTTCGTTGCCTATACAGAAAGGCTCATCGAATACTACTTCTAGGCGTATTTCTAGCTTTTGGAATGTATATCAACCTAAGATCTATTAACAAACTAGCCTAGCAAGCAAAGAGCATTATAGTTCAAGCAACGATGATAATGTTATTGATAAGTCCTAATTGTTTATTAATCATATCCAAGCAAATTCATTGATCCATGCTACCTTTTGTCTAACTTGCAAACTAATATTATTCATATGAAATCAAAGGAGAGATAAGATAATAGAACTGAATTTTGGAAGATTTTGGATGTATTAAAGATGAGATGGGGTCTTCGGAGGCTAAAAAGTACACGAACCCAAAGAATGTCGTTCATGCCTCCTGTTACTATTATTACACCTTAATCTAAGATAACTTTATGAATTTAGAGGCTAAAAACATCTATTTATAGTGTTCTAACTCTCTAGGTCAAATCTGTAAATCGGCCCTTAAGTCCTCCACAATTCAGGATTTGTGTCAAAGGGCCTTGTGTTCAGTTCGTGGATTGAAAAGGCTTAGAATAGAGCTCCTTGGATCTGGTGAATGTCTAGCTATGAAACATGATAACACCAATAATTTACCACTTTCCTATAGATTTTAGTATGTTTTCTTAGTGTTTTTAAGAAACTTTATGCATGAAAATGTAGTTTTCCCGTATTTATAGTGTTTTGAGTTTTTTCAGGTCAAACTATGCATTTTGGAGCATTATGAAGCTAATTGGAGCAAAAGCTAGTTTTTGTACAGTTTTCGAGCATCAGAAAGATCATCCAAGATGAAGGCCTTTCCACCGTTGGATTTTGATAAAATTTGTACAGAAGCTATATAATTTAGTTAGTTTTCATATGGAAGTGGTTTGACATAATTCGTAGTTGAGGATCAAGAGTTATACAAAATAAACTGAAGACTGGTCCTACTGACTCGCGAATGAAGGATGCGTAGGAAGGATAGAACTAAAAGATCACGAATTTTGTTTTTGTCAAGGCTTTAACACGACCAAATTGGATATCTTACAAGTCTTTTCAATCCCAAGAAGTCAAGTGAAAGCCCTTATACAATAAGCCCAAATTGAAAGGCCAGAAAGGCCTCTTTTTAACCTAATTGTCCTAAAGTTGGACAAATACTATTTATACTTGTTTTTAGCCTTTAGATTTGCTTTAGTTGCATTATTTTAGGTTATATTAGATTCTCAAGGAAGCAGGGACGACCCCTTTGGGGTCTTGACCTTCCCATCTCAAAGACTTCATTGTTTCTTCATCGTTTCATCAATAAAATTGGGTTTCATCGTTCTTTACTATTTTTGATTGATCTAATGCTTTCTATTCTTGTTTGCTTCGTATTTTACATGTTAAATCTAGAGTCTTTTGCTAGTTAGAATGTAGGTTATCACGAGTTCACGATCATGTATGTTTAGGGATTCAATTCTATTAGGGTTTATCATTAATGTTATCACCTTTGCTCGTACTCAATGCTATCTAACTTCCTACGCCAGTTGATGAGTAGTGTATAGTGGTATCCATTCCAAAAGCTTGACTTATCACTGGAACTAGTATTTAGTGAGCAATTCTATTTAGGAAACGAAAGTGGATCGATCTAGAATTGTAAACAATCAATCATACACACATAGTTAATGCATACTTGCATTCTACAAAAACAGTGTGAAAGTCGAGTCCCTTGGTTGTTAATTAGTATAGTGCCCCGAACCTCGAAAGTGAAGAGGATATAATTATGGGTTGTGTTCTGTACTTAAGCTAAAAGTACCCGACACTAGAACTCTTACATGTTATTTTACGTTCTCTACGATTTCCTATTTGTCTAACGTTTATCTTTCGTTGATCTTTTCTCTCCTTTTAAATTCTGTTTTGTTTCTTTATTTCACATAAAACAAAAAACCAACCAAACATTTTTTCTTCCTAGCTAGTTCGAACGTCTATAGATCCTTAGTGCACTACTCGTCTTCGTGGGATTGATATATGAAGTACTACAACTACGTTGTAAACTTGTAGTTGTAGTGTCTTGATTTGGGTGAAACTTGACACACATCAAAACCCAATTCTTCTTCCATTTATTTGGCCTTTCTACGCACCCTTCATTTGTGAGACTGCTAGACCAGTCTTCAGTAAAATTAGTGTAACTCTTTTAACACTACTCCAAATGAGATGAAACCAACTCGAGATGAAATATAATTTAATTATCTAGCTCTTTTCCAAATTTCATAGAAATCCGTTGAGGGAAAAGCCTTCTTCTTCGACTATAATTCTAATGCTCAGAAACTGGTTTATGTCCAATTAGCTCCATAAAGCTTAAAAATGCATTATTTGACCTAAAATGACTTAAAACACTACAAATAAAAGAAAAATACCTTTAATTGCATAAACATGTGTATAAACACTTAGCAAACCTATCAAAATCCATAGGAAAAGTGGTAAAATAATGGTGTTATCAACTCCCCCGGACTTAGCATCTTGTTCATCCTGGAGCTAAGAAAACAAAGAAAGGAAAATAAGTTTGAATTCATGGAAACGTGCTTGGACTTCCTGAACTTATTGGCGACTTAGATTGTCGTGATCTGCTAACACCTGCATTGACATTTAGGTAGAATACTCGGTTTTTACCACAAGCTTAGTAACGTCCCCGATTCAGCCACAATCAACAAGAGGGATCAAATATCTCCATTACTCTCTAAAATATATAATGTGTGGTCTCTTTGAGGGAGTATCATCAAAGAACAAATAGACTGAAACTCAAACGGACTCCTCAACAATTTCAGCCTAGAATTGATTCATTTCCTCTTCCTTATTCTTTTCTAAATGCTTTTTAGATGTTGATTTCTCCATAGTTTTCTAGGTTATCATTTTATTTTTTGTATCAACCTCATGAGAATCGATTTTTCCCTACTTTTTATGTTATCTTTTTTATCTATCTCTTTTTCTTTCTTTTAAGAACATTCGGATTTCTTGGCTCTGCGTTTCAATCAGAGTTGAGTCTTTTTCTGACATCACTGCCTTGCATCCTAAATTCATATTAAGCATAAGCACTTTTTAAAAATTTTAATTAAAAAGGAAAGAAGGGAACCGTAGACTTAATTTTGTCAGGTCCAAAGAGAAATTTGATTCAATGTATTGATGTGTACATAATTTAGCGCATGTTTAACATCATTTAGTATGTGTTTTAGTTGTATTTAGGTTGTATATAATGCATTTAAGTGTTTGAATTCATATAGTTTCATAATTGAGTCCAGCTTAGGATTATTCGCATTTTGCATGCATTTCTTTGCATTTTGTAAGGGAATGGATCTTGACAAGAAAGAGAGGACTTTGGAACTTGATTCTTGGTAGAAATGAAGTGAACAACAAGCATTAATCAAGGAAAATGAAGAATAATCAAAGGAAACAAAAGGGATTGAAGATGAATCAAAAGAAGCCAAAACGAAATGAAGAAGAATCAAAATAGAGCCAAAGATGTGTGTGGAGCCATGAAGTTTGGATGTTGATTCAAAGATTTATAGAAAGAATCCAAGAAGAGAAGAGTCATTTGGAATCAACATATGGTAGGCCTTGCAAGGAGGAAGTATATGCAAATAATACGCCATTCTGACGGCGATTGAAAATGCAAGAAGGTTTTGCTGCCCAAAGTGAGCAGTTGTCGACCTTAGGTCGACAGTAGCCCACTTTTGGGCGACAACAGCACACTTTGACGAGATATTTTGCTTCTAGGGCACCGTCTCTTCCTCTTTTATTATAAATACCCCCTCTTAGCCTCCAAGAACATAACAACTCTTCTCTTATCAATTTCTCACAACTTTCTTGGATTTTTAAGTTTATTCTCTTTATATTTAAGATCAAAAGTCTCTCTTTTAATATTTGTATCTTGGATAAAAAAATCAAACTTTATCTGTGATTATGCTTTCTATTTCTTCTACTCCCTTCTCTTCTATAATTTGTGAGTAGGTTCTATAGATGGACCTTGGGTGTTTGAGATTTGGTTAGGTAGAATTGCAGTGATGGTGTTAGGGATAGTTTATCTTTAGTTTCTAATGAATTAGGAAGCCTAAATCCTTGATTTGAATGAATCTTGACATGTATGCATTTCACGTTCGAGAGGTGTTCGATGAAATGCCTATGAGTACCTAATTCATGCTAAGCTTAGCTTAGCCAATGAGAATTGATTGCTAAGGAGTTTAGCAACTATATGGACTTGTTCTTAATGATTCCTATTGATTTTCAATTGCAATAAGCTAGAGTCGAGTGATTGAATCATATAGGAAATGGTTTGCTACCATGAGAGTGGAGTAAGTTATATATGTCTTTGGTCATAGAATTGTTCTTAATAGCTATCTAACACCACTATTACTATCTTACTAGTCTCTTCGATTACATTCACCCTTGATCCATCAATTTACTTATCTTTAATTCTTGTCTTTGCCATTTAAGTTAATGCTTGTTTCTTTTGCTTAATTTACTTTCTTGTTTTTCTTTCTCTATCTTGTTTATGTTATTGCTTTTTTTCCTTGCTTAGTAGATCGTTTGGAAACAACCACCTTCTCGATTTTCTTAGATTAGGAGGAATGGTGTATTCTCAAAGTTTAGAATTTTCTAGTTTGACGTTCTCCTTGTGGTTCGACTACAAAGTACTACAATAGCATATTCGGACACTTGCGGATGGTGTGATTGTTAGGAAATGGGCTTTTAAAAATATTAAAATTTCGTTGTGATTTTGTTTGTAACAACAATCGTGCAACAAGTTCTTAAGTTGATGTGTACATAATTTAACGCATATTTAACATCATTTAGTATATGTTTTGGTTGCATTAAGGATGTAAATATTGCATTTAGGTGTTAAAATCCATCTTGTGTATAAGTTGAGTCTAGTTTATAATTTTCGTTTTTGCATTGCATTCTTTTGCATTTGTAGGTACAACCTTTGGTGATCGATTTCAGAGCTTGGGATGATGGATTCTAGATTATAAGATGATGAAGAAACAAAGGAATAAAACGGCTAGAAGCAATGAGAGAACATGAATCAAAAGAAGCAAAACGAAATGAAGAAGGATCAAAATAGAGTCAAATATGTGTGTGGAGCCATGAAGCTTGGATGTCGATTCAAAGATTTATGAAAAGAAGCAAAGAAGAGAAGAATCATTGGAATCAACACATGGTAGGCCTTACAAAGAGGAAGTATATATAAATAATACGCCATGCTGACGGCAATTGAAAATGCAAGAAGATGTTGCTGTCCAAACTGAGCAGTTGTCGAACTCAGGTCGAGAGTAGCCCACTTTTGGGCNCGGCAATTGAAAATGCAAGAAGATGTTGCTGCCCAAAGTGAGCAGTTGTCGAACTCAGGTCGAGAGTAGCCCACTTTTGGGCGGCAGCAGCACACTTTGACGGGATATTTTGCTTCTAGGGCACCTTCCCTTCCCCATTCCCTATAAATATTTTCTTTTAGCCACCAAGAACACTTATGCTACCAAAATTCTTGTTTTTAGTTTGTTCTTGATGTTTCTAAGTGATATAAAGATTTGTAAACACTTTTTTGCTTGAATCTCTTTGAATTATTTAAGTGTTTCTCCTCTCTTTGAATCATTGTTCTTCATAGTTCTTCATCTCTTTTCTCCCTTTTTCCAAGTTTCTTCCTTTCATACAAAGTTAGGATTTTTTTGATTTCTTTGTGTTTGTTTGAATTCTATCATCTCTTCTCATCTCTTCTCACCTTCTTCTCACTTCAAGCATGGATTTTCAAGAAGCTTGTGACACTTCTTTGTTTTCCATGAGCCTTAGTGAGTAGAAAAAATTGGATCTTGGATTGGTAGATTAGGGAGTGATTAGGTGATTAGATAATGATTTCGAAGGATAGAATGAACTTATATCTCTATGTTGTAGGTGTTCTTAATGCTAGATCTAGGATAAAAATAGATCTTGACATGTATGCATTTCACGCCCGAGAGGTGTTCGATGAAATGTATAGGAGATCCTAAAGCATAATAAACTTAGCTTAACCAATGAGAATTGATTACTAGGGAGTTTAGTGACTATATGGACTTGTTCTTATTGATTCCTAATTGATTTATCATTTCCAACAAGCGAGAGTTGAGTGAATGTAATCAATATTGAAATGGCTTATTGTCATGAGAGTTTATTAGGCTAGTAATGATTCCTTGGTTGTGAAACTTGTTCTTTTGATTGACTCCTTTGTTGTTAGTTAGCCATTTGATTACGTTTTCTACATTGCCAATCCTAGTTCCACTTCTCCATAATTTCAAGTCTTGTTTAGGTTGTGTTGCTTGTTCTTTGTTATCTTTGTGCCGCCATTTTTCTCTCTTCTTATTTGATTAGCTTAGGAGATTTTGTATATTCCTAGTGCTTGAATCTCTAGTTCTCGTGAGTTCAACCCTTAAATACTGTAATCGACATAGTTGTATACTTGACGTTAGTGGGGATCGTTAGTGATTAAGGTTTATAAATTTAAAACTTGAAATCGAGTTAATCACTAGTGAAATCTAGCCTCATCAAGTTTTTGGCGCCGTTTCCGGGAAACTAAGTAGATTCTCATTAGGATTTTAATCTTTCCTTAGACTAAGCTTTCTTTTTNCCCCCCCCCCCGAGCTATCATGGAGCTTATGAGCCATCCACTTCAAGAGAGCATCAACCACATAGGTATGAACCCTATAATGTTTATGGTGAGAGGTACCATCCTAGAAATGAACCCTATAATGTTTAAGAAAC
>OVAN01014513.1:0-11986 GCA_900406275.1 Anastatica hierochuntica | reverse complement strand
TAGACACAAACTATCCGACTTGGCTTCCCATACGGGAGCTTTAGCCTTTTTAATGTGTGGTTGACAAAAAAAATAAAAATAAAATACATTTATAATTGAAAAAAATACGAAAAAATTCAAAAAAATACTCTGGAAATTAAAATTTAAAAATGTAAAAAACAGAAAACTTAAAATTCAATAAAAATAAAATATTTAAATAGATAAGATAAAATAATAATAAAAATAATAAAATACATATAAAATTTATAAAAATTGGAATAAACCATAAGAATATAATATACTAAAATATTTTAAATTTTAAAAAAAAATTATAAAATATTAAAAATTCAAAAATTTAAATATTAAATTTAAAAATCAAAAAATTTAAACTTCAAAATTTACAATGATTGAAAAATATATCGTTATTTAATAATAATAACTAAAATTTATAATTAAAATTTATAACTTTTTTAGTTCGAAATTTAAAACTTTTTGAGTATTTTATATTTTTAAGGTTTATTCGAATTTTTTGAAATCTTTTATGTATTTTATTTTTATAATTATTTTTATCTTATATATTGAAATAATTTATTATTATTGAATTTTGATTTTTCTGTTTTTTAAATAGGAGACTTACAAAAATACAACTTTGTATTGTCTGTTTTTCAAAAATACCCCTGCTTGAAAAAATTTTATTTTTACACCTCCCTTTTTAATGAAAAAGACCATTATACCCCTAGACTAAAAGAAACCCTAAACGTTAAACCCTAAACCCTAAACCATAATTCCTAAACTTTAAACCCTAATAGCTAAACCCTAAACCCTAATCACTAAACCTTAAACCCTAAACCCTAAACCCTAATATTTGAGGTGTATATTTGAGAACCATTAAAAGACAGGTGTAAATGTAAAATTTCTTTTCCTTTTAAGTGTATTTCTGTAAATTAATCTTTTTAAATTTGGAATTTTAAACTTTCAGACCTTTTTTGAATTTTTTCGTATTTTTTCAATTTTAAATGTATTTTATTATTTATTAATTAGATTTTTTTATTTTAAAAAAATTTACACATATAAAACTTGTAGTACCGGTCATATATTTGACTTGAAGAACAAGTAATCCCGTTGGAAGATTTTTGTAATAAAAATGTCACTTTGAAGGTTTAAAGTGCTAGTCAAAAACTTTCAAAGTTTAAAATGCTAGAAAGTTCAAGTTTGGAAGGTTTTTTTATGTGATTTTCCTTTTTATTTTCCATCACTCACAAGGTTTACAAATGATTAATTTACAGAAATACACTTAAAAGGAAAAGAAATTTTACATTTACACCTGTCTTTTAATGGTTCTCAAATATACACCTCAAATATTAGGGTTTAGGGTTTAGGGTTTAAGGTTTAGTGATTAGGGTTTAGGGTTTAGCTATTAGGGTTTAAAGTTTAGGAATTATGGTTTAGGGTTTAACGTTTAGAGTTTCTTTTAGTTTTGGGGTATAATGGTCTTTTTCATTAAAAATGGGAGGTGTAAAAATAAAATTTTTTCAAGCAGGGGTATTTTTGAAAAACAGACAATACAAAAGTGTATTTTTGTAAGTTTCCCTTTATAAATTCAAGATGCAAATACTAATCGTAGGAGAATATAATTTGGACAGTTGTTTTAGACGTAACGTTTCTCACAGAATACATCCAAGAGCGCAAAATTAATAGGTCACTCGACAGAACCGTATTGAGAAAATTTATTAAAACTTTTGGCGAGAAAACTGGTGAGAAGCTTAAATTGAAAATTTTAGTAGGGAGAATTCATTATCTAAATCATTTATACAGAAAAATATACAAGTTTTGTACAAGGGACCCAATATAACTATAATTCCCGTAATAACTAAAGAAGCCTGGGCATATATTATTAAGGTGATATATTTTTAATTTCTTGGGATTTAATTGTTGTTTTTTTGGGTGTTTAGTTGTGATTCAATTGTGGTTGATATGTATAATATTACACCTAAAATTTCAGTGAAAGGATTTAAATTTTGTTCATTCATAAATTTCAGAGACATCCCGAGCTGTGGTATTCTGATTCAAAACTTCTTGTTGAGTATTTTCTAGAAAATTGGATATCAATCCCACCGTCTAATTTTAATATGTTGTATAATATGACGGGGATACGGTATTCACAGTACACTTCAAATGACGTTGCTCTCAATTTGAATCGGTGTTGGCATTTCTTGGTTATGATGTCATCGACAATCTAGGAGAGCATTAGAGCATCTTGTCGTTGTCTTTTTTGATGGGTGCAACGAGCAAGTTTAAATTTATAAAACTTAAGCCTACTCAACAATCCTGAAAAGGAACGGGGTCGAATTGTAGTTCTTGACGTATCGTCCAAAGATTTAGAGGCTTATCTAGAAGAATCTAAGTAAGGAGAATGCACAAGATATCCTAGTTTAGGAGGATCGATTTAGGTGGGGTGTCAGAAGTCTTAACTAAATCTATCAAAAATAAAGGCAAACATAATGAAGATGTAATAAAGAAAGACAATAATAAAGCAAACAATAAGTAAATGCAAGAAACGAACAAACTTTAATGGTAATCAATGAAAAAGATCGAACCTTGAGATAGTAGCAATTGGTTCGGGCTTGATCTAGATTTAAGATGAACTTTACTAAGGCTTTATTAGAGGATTGAAGCTATTCCTATGCTAAGGATCCCTCCTTTATCAATGTAGCCACTATTCTAATCACTTTGGATTCTTTCTTTTCTTTTCATTTCAGGGTGGACTCTCTAAGCTTTTAGTTTCTAAGGTTAGAGCTTAAACTTGATTCTAATCTCTACCGTCTTTTTCTTTCACTTATTTTCTCTATAATATTCGGTTTTCTCCTTTATTTTTCTTTCTTTTATTCACACAACCTAGGATCATATTCACATTTAGGTACACTTACTTGACTCTATCTGCACCAACCATTCCCAAGACTTAAACAAATCCAAACCACTAAGGATTTTCCCCTCCTAAGACTCTAGTCAACCTTAAAATGAGGCTAACTCTAAGGAAGTATCCTCTTTGTTCTTCAACTTAATTCACTCGGGATTTTGCCTGTGTGTGCACTTTCCAAAGGAGGCCTCACATATCGAAATATTAGGGGGTTTTGAAAGAAAAGTTTGAGGGTTTTCAAGGGTTGGTTACTACTCTAAAGAAGAGAGTAGCCATTTGAGCTAAGAGAGGGTGGTAAAAATAGGTTAGAACATAGCTTAAATATTAGTGTTTTTACTGTAATCAAGTATAGCAAAGCCCATAAGCAAGATTTTAACATTCATTTAAGTTCATCTAAGATAGGAATTGGCTCTGAAGATAGTTTACCTTGACTTTTGCAAAGACCTTCAAGTTGTTAATTCCACTCATGGATTTTCTAAAGACTAAAAGCGGTCTATGCAACATTGCACTTCTAGTGAGGGCATTGGTCATTAAGCAAAACTTAGCTATCTATGAGGGAATTCTATCATTGTTCTCTATGAAAAATGCAATCCTATATGCCCTAACTACCTAAGTATTTACAAATGAATGCAATCTATATGCCATGCTTTCAAAAAGAAAATGAAAATCTTTTTGGTTTCTGAAAAACTTTCAATTTTTTTTTGTGTTTTTCACAAACCATAACTATTTACGATGCAAGACTCAAATATGAATAAAAAGAAAAATCAAAACTTAAAACGACATTAGAACTAAACCCTTCCCGGACTTAAACTTCACCGCCCTAGTGAATCCTAAACCGTGAGAGTGACCTTTAAAAACATGAACAAAAGAAAGAAAATATGCGTGGTATTAACAATGGTTTGTAGGCGTACCTTTGGAACACTCAAGTATATGAGTGTCGAGTGGATCCAAAGGAGAAGTCGGGCTCATTGTTGTTGCGTCCTAAGCTCCTTTTTCTCGGCCTTGATGATTCGCCGATGGGGTCTTTTCCGTGTCTCCTCCGCGAGGGCTCTTGGTATGAGGTCTTTGGTGGTATCACTCCTTGCTCTTGTGGTTCTCGAATTACCAAAGGTGGAAGAGCTATCGAGTGTCGTGGTTGTTGGTGTTCATGACTACTTGAGTCCTTATCTTTCGTTTCTTCCTCACTTTATGTGGCATAGCAATTGTATTTGTTGCTCTCCATAATCTTGTGAGGAAGTTCCCTTGTTTCCTTAGGATCTTCTCTTGGTCATTCATCTTCCTTTCCAAGTACAACTCGTACTCATTTCTTTGTTAACCTGCGGGCGGTTCTTCTTGTTGGTATTCAAAATTGAAGGCACTTTCCTCTTATTAGTTTGGTGGTATCTCATAGGGATCAAACTTATAAAGCCTTGACTCACTTGGTAGTATATGGCAGTTGATGTAGAGATGGCGAGGGAGTAGGAACGAGAGGTTTTCATCTTTTGTGGTCGTGGTGTGCTCTCGTAACAGTAAGTAGCAACTCTTTCTGTCTCTCTTCGTTAATGAACAAAGTAATCACTTAGACGTTGACGGAACCATGGTATCCATGAAGAAATTTCTCCTTAACCAAATGACTCGTGTCCATTTTTCTTTATCCCTTCAACTTTCGGAATTCTCCAAGGTTAACACCCGCGAGAAACAATGGTGTGAGGAATCTGCCAATGCGTATCAATGGTTTCCTTGAAGTTCTTAGCTCCTCATGGTAGTCGAGTATTTCCGTAATGAAGACAAATCCATTTTTTACATCATTTCCGAAATAGTCCTCCATTATATCTCCACTCGGACCTTTCAAGCTGTCTTCACACTTTGGAATAGCAATTTCAGTCCCAATTTGCTCACCGATCTTGGTGAGCCTCGTGCCAAGAATGTATTGCTGAGCAACTCTAAGAGATAGCGGATTGTTGGGGTTTGGACCTTAGATGTTTTGGTCGAATTCTCGTCATAAGGTCCAAGTGCTATCTTACTCCATAGAATCCTCACTTCCAAACAATCCCCATAGTTTAAATCCTTCTTTGATGGAGTGAAGCCGTAAACTTCGCAAACTTCTTCAAGAGATATTTTGTAGAGCTCATCTTTGATCATGAACATGAGGTACATGGCGTTTCCATATTAATTTTGCTTATGGACTACGCCCACCATGGAAAGGAATTCAAGCATTTGATGAGGAGAGGTCGCATAGTTCATTAAAAGTAGGTTCCCCATATCCATTTTCCTATTCAAGTATTGGACTTGATTGTGAATATCCATCTCCCGTAATATGTTCTCATCCGCACAAGTTGTGCCCACAACCTTGGCATTGTTTTGAAGATGCAAGTAGAGGCTTGTCTCCACGTCGTACCAACTTGCATAGGTGACATTAGCTTGTCCTCTTGAAGTCATTTCGGTTTCTACAAAATTTAGTAGAAATTGTGAGTTCAAAAACTTTTAACGAATGAATGTAAAAGTTTAAGAAGGGTTTAGCTTTAAATCGAACTTAAGCACTTAAGAACATATCATCTAAATTTTTCGATTCTTAGAAACTTCCTTAACCAAAAAATTCAATCTAAATGCTATATCAAATACAAAAAAATGGATCGAAAATTTTCTTCAAAAATTCATCAAAACAATCGGCCATTTCAAAGCTTAACATTTTCAAAGATTCACACATTACCAAAAGATTCACATGTTATGAATGAGACGATTATAAAAATTACCAAGAGTATGCTCATATTAATCTTCAAAGACATTTTCTAAATTCGGATAAAAGTGCAATTAATATAACTTACCCAGATTAAATGACAATGAACAACACTCAAGGTTTTTAACAACGAAGAACAAGTGAGGCAAACATCAAATTATCATAACAATGCAACGGAAAATTGAATGAAGATTCAAGAGTATCCTTTTTAGCTCATTGATACCGAAAATTTCTAACATAAAGGACAACTTTTAAAAGTTGTAAACTCTTTGAACTCTTCATTGATTTCAAGCATATATACCAAGAATTTAACTTAAGAACCATTGAAACTAATTTTCTCCAAAATTTTCTCAAGAACACTATTCATTAGCACTATTCATCAAGAAGCACAATCCATGAATGAAACATTTTTAGTTGTTTTCAAGAAGATCCAATGCAAGAAAAATCAACAACTAAGCTTAAGATATCACAAACAACATCATTTCCACTTCTCATTGTCAAGATCGAAAATTTTAATTGAAAAGAGAAGGAGTTTTGGTGTTCATACCTTTGCTTTCTTGATGTAAAGAGGCTTGTGAGAGTTGAGAACTTGTAAAACACTTGAAAATATGAATGAACTAGCAAAAACTCTCTCAAGATTAGAAGAACTCAAAGTTTTAGCTTTAGTAGACAAGGTTGTCGACTTCTTTAAGCTAAAGGAGAGAGAGATAATTGCTTTTTTAATTAACATATGCAAATGATGGTGGAGTGCTCAAGTAGATGTGGCTTTTAAAAATTGCAAAATGGTCCTTGTAAATTACTTTCTAACCAATTGTCAAAAGTTCTCTTAAAACACCCTTGAAATTTTGAAATCCAATTTTGGAGGAAAATTAAGTTAGTTTTTTGAAAGATTAGGACCAAAGGTTTGTAATGGGAAGCTTTCTTAAATCAAACTTTTACAAAATCACTCTTAAATGTTTTTTTTAAATGGTGAAATAGAAATTCATAGCTTGAATTTAAGAGAACTTACCTTAGCCAAGGAGTGTTTTTAGTTATGGTGACTCATTGAAAGTGTCTACACCATACTCCTTCGTGGCTTTTGATCCTTGATTTGAATGGGTCTCCTTTGGCACCTAAGCTTGAGCAAAAGACATATCATCACTATTAAATTTTAAAATACTTGAAATTTAAAACTTAAAAGGAATATGTACAAATGATACTCATGAGATTGCCTCTCAAGTGCGCTCGTTTAAGGTCTTTAGCTTGACCATTCTTATTTTCCTTTATTGGATGAAGTGGAGGACCATCTCTTCGATGTTTGGTCCTCTTGGTGAATTCCTCTTTACCCATTCCTTGACCTTGTTGAAGTTTTTAACTTCTTTTCCCTTATGGAAGTGGGGATCGTAGCTAGTCTTGGGGGTTAACCATGGAATGTTGGGTTGCTTCTTCTTCATGGCCAAGTCTTTGTGAGCCAAGGCTTCCTTGGAGTCTTCTTCATAAAAAAAATCCCAAACTCTATCCTCTCCAAAGCTCCCATAGGCTTTTTCTTCTCGCATCTTACCCCTTTGTTTCACTTCCCTTTGGTACATCGTTCCACAAAATGTATTGTCTCTCGTAGTTTTAAGCATTGGGTACGAGACTCCTTGATCAACCTTTTTCAAAATTATCTCCTTAGTGTCAAAGTCTATGAAAGCTCTGGTGGTAATGAGGAAAGGTGTTCCTAAGATCAATGGGAACTTAGCTTGATTGGACTTTGTATCCACTACCACAAAAGCACACTTGACAAGTGTGTTGTTGACCCTTAGCTCAATGTTCTCGAGTTTTCCCATAGGTTTCTTTTTCGATGCATCTCCTAACAATATGGGATCCGCTCCTCTCTTGATCTTGTATTGAAATCCAAGTTTTTTTACCCTTTCAAGAAATATTATGTTCAAACCAACTCCGGTGTCTGCTAATGCATCTTCAAAATGATAGTCCTTATGAGCACATGGAATTAGAAATCTTCCTTCACAATTGCTCTTTTCTAAAGTTTTTTTTTTCAATAGCTCTAGTTGTTGGAATACCATTATCTCTCATAATCTTCTCAACATTATCCCTTGACGTTATAACTCTTTGGAGCTTTTTGACAACTTCATTTGTCTTTGCTTCCTCCTCCCATTCCTTTGGAATGTCAAGAATACCTTTCTTCTTCATTTCCTTATAGTGTAACTCAAGGATTTTCTTTTTAAAGCGTTGAGGGTACGGGAGGGTGGACTTAAGAACCAGAAGACTTAAAAGTGGTAAGTCTTCCTCACTCACTTTTTCTCCTCTAGGCATGTACCTAGGACTCTTTTCTTTCTTCTCAAATGTCTCTTTCCTTGAGACATAACTTTTTTCTTCTTCTTACTTGAAACTTTCATTCTTTTTAGCTTCCTTAACTCTTTTCTCTTAGTAGCCTTATCATCAATCCAAGGCTCTTTCTTCTTTTCTTCAATTTCGACATCTCCTTTAGCCAAAGGAGTGTCTTCCTTCTCAAACTCCTTTCCGATTGGAGCGCTTGGTTCATTGACCTTAAGGTCAAATTCGGCATCCTCTTCAAGTGGATTTCCAACCAATTCAACATCCAAGCTATCAACAACTTCATCAAGGGGGTTAAAAAACAGATTCTAAAAATCATCAATAATTTTCTCTTCATCAAGCGTGAAAAAATACCTTCCCATGGTTGAGAGTTGTTGTTGATTTCTTCCAAGAAGGCATTGCAAAAGTCCTTGCTTAGCCCTCATTTTTCTTTAACCACGACCTGCCCTTTTTGGTTCAGAATCACTTGTTGTATTTGAGAGTCAACTACCTTCACATGTGAAGCAAGAGCTTCATGCTTGATATTCATGTCTCAGTACATAGCTTCCATCTTGGTATTCATTTCTCTAAACCTCTTGTTATGCTCGGCCTTAATCTCATTTTGGCCTTCGAATACCTTCTTAAACATAGCATGGTTCTATTCTTCTTAAGGAATAACCGGCTTGTTGTTGGAGTTTTTGGTAGAAGCCTTGTTTTGGTTGGAATTGATATCCTTGTTGATTAGGCTTGGGTGGGTAGACTTGATCTTGTGGATTCTACACATTTGTGCTTCGGTAGGATAAATTGTTGTTGTATGGCTTGTATTCTTGGTTGAAGGGATTTTGGTAGTATTCTCCTTGGATGTAGCTCACTTCTTCTTGATTTTCGCCATCTTGTCCTCCTTCACATTCGGTTTCAACAAAATGAACACTTCTCTTTGTTTGGAGAATGAGTCTATCGACCTTGTCACTAAGCTCTTTGATCTTCTCATCCCTTGATCTCGTGCTTCTAACCGTTCTATCATAGTCATCTCTATCACAATGATCGCTTTGGGCAAGACTTTCAATGAGTCTCTCTCCTTGCTCCATGGTGAGACTAGCAAAGCTTCCCGTAGAAATGGTGTTTAAAGCCAAACAGAACTTCTTGTGGATACCTCTATAAAAAATTTGAAGTAGGTTTCCTTTGGTGATATGATGACGGCAACTTCTTATGTACCCATTGAAGCGATCCCAAACTTCATAAAATGACTCTACTCCTCCTTGCTTGAAGGTAGAGATCTCATTCTTTATCTTCTTCGTCCTTTGAGGTGAGAAGAATTTAGCTAAGAGCCTCTTCTTGCATTCATCCCACGTTGTGATAGAAAATGTCACAAGGCTCTTCTCCCATTGTGAGGGTTTGTCTCCTAAAGAGAATGGAAACAAAGTCAATTTGATGATGTCTTCCCCCACTCCATTTATCTTCACCGTGCCACACAACCTTTCGAAGTTATCCAAATGCTAAAGAGGATTCTCCAATATGGTAGACCGAATAAACGAGCATTTTTTACCATGTTGATCAAGCTTGACTTGATCTCAATGTTGTTGTTGTGGATAGGTGGGGGCCTTATCCCCATTCTTTCGCCATCAGTGAATAGTCCATCGCCTTCTCCAATCCTTTCTTCTCCTATAGGGTGGTGGAATGGATGATGCTCTTGGTCCTCATAACTAACAAACATCCCATGAGGTGGAGGGGAAATTCATTCTTGTGATTGATTCTCCATAGTTGGAGGGTTCTCTTCTTCAATTTCGTGATTCATACCCAACCTTAGTAGATAGGCTTGTCTTTCTCTAGCTCTCCTTTGTCTTGAGTTTTGCCTTTCGATGTGTGTTCGATCAATGTCAAGAAGTCTTGTATTTGGCTCACTTCTAGATCTTGTTATCATGTACCTTCACAAATCAAAGAAAATCAACAAAAGAAAGTTAGAAAAATTGGTGAAATAAACAAAAAAAAAGTAAGTCCTAGACCTTGAATTCTAGAAATCTCTTTGAAGAATCTAGCTAAAGCCTAAATCTAACAGCAACGGCACAAAAACTTGACGTTGTCCCTTTTGATGGGTGCAACGAGCAAGCTTAAATTTATAAAACCTAAGCCTGCTCAACAATCCCGAAAGAGAACGGGGTCGAATTGTAGTACTTGAGGTATCATCCAAGGATTTAGAGGCTTATCTAGAAGAATCTAAGCAAGGAGAATGCACTTGATATCCTAGTCTAGGAGGGTCGATCTAGGTGGAGTTTCACATGTCTCAACTAAATCTATCAAAAGTAAAGGTAAACATAATGAAGATGTAATAAAGAAAGACAATAATAAAGCAAGCAATAAGTAAATGCAAGAAAGGAACAAACTTTAAAGGTAATCAATGAAAAAGATCGAATCTTGAGATAGTATCAATTTGTTCGGGCTTGATCTAGACTTATGATGGACTTTACTAAGGTTTTATTAGAAGATTGAAGCTATTCCTATGCCAAGGATCCCTCTTTTTTCAATCTACCCACTCTCATGGCGAAGATCTATTCACCTATACACATTACAAGGCTCAACTCTCGCTTATTGCCTATCTAAACATGTATGTGATAGTGATCAACAAGTCCTTCTAGCCATTTAAAACTTATTGAAAACTACTCTCATAGGCTAAAGTGAAAAACATAGATCTTATTTTCTCAGGCATTTCATCGAACACTTTCTAGGCATCAATGAGCAAGCAATGAATTTTGAAGAACTAAACAAGATCTAGTTGGAATTTATGCCAAAATCTAACCTAATCATCCATCACAACCTTAGATCTAATCCAAGCCTATTACATCTCAATATCATTGAAGGATTTACTCACTAAGATCCATGGAAATCCAGAGACAAAGTTTAGCTTTTTGAGCTTCCATGCCCTTAGCTCTAGATCTAAAAGAAAGAGATGAAGAAGAGAAACACAAATCTAAATAAAAGAAACCAAAATATTTATTACAAGTCTTTAGATCTTGATAAGTATGAGAAAAAACAAGAAAAGTTGCAAAGAAGTTCAAAGGTGTATTCTTTAAACATAAGGGAGGCTATTTATACAAAAGGGGTGAAGAGAAGTTGCCATAAAATCATTTTTCTTTGTCAGTGCATGCTACTATCGATCATGTGCATGTGCCTATCGACCATCTGCAAATGCATGCGGCTATCGACCATGCTGGTCGAAAGTGACATGCATTTGGCAGCAGGATCTCCAGTGCATGTGGCTACAGATCCCATGCATGCCGCTATCGACCAGGATGGTCGATAGCCGCATGCATTTGCAGTCTAAGGCTTTTTCTTTGATCCTATGTTAGCTTCATTTCCTCCATCCTTTCCAAATGCATTTAGCACTTTATTCCTATGATTTTGTAGCTCGATAGCCACCTCGAATCCATCTTTTGAGCCTCCATTAAGCCACTCCAAAAGAAGAACCTACAAATGCAAGAAAATGTATGCATATGCAACTAACTCTAAAACTAGACTCTAGACTCAAACTATATGGATTCTAGGGCTAAAGTGCAATACATACAACCTAAAAGTGGATGGATCTAAGCTAAAACGCATCTAAATATGCATAAAACTATGTACACTCACATCTCCAAAAAGAAACTTCATTTTGAAGTTTACCAAACTTCAGATTTGAAGTTTAAAGATGCTCTTTTCCAAAAGCAAATCTTCAAACTTCACTTCAATAGTATTCGTATTTTATATTATAACCCTTATATTTATCATAATCAATTTATGGTCATCAAATCTTGGTAAATAACTAACACATATACAAAATATTAACTAATAAAGTGCTATACTAAAATATAAACTTTTCAATAGATATACACAATTAAATATTAAATTACAAGAAAAAATACTCTTTCTGTAATACTCCCGTATATGATCTACTAGTGTATTTCGAAGCAAAGAATGACTTCCTTTCTCTTTAAACCGAATGATTCAGCATGATTCTGCATTCCAAATATCTATTTTTGGCCCAATTTGTTATATTTCGCTTCAAAGCAACCTAAATCCTGTAAAAACACTAAAGAACACCAAAA
>OVAN01014512.1:0-11986 GCA_900406275.1 Anastatica hierochuntica | reverse complement strand
GCCTTTACGCTTCACCTTGTACTCAATAGCGCTTCCATCGCATCCAAGAGTGATCAATGTCAACTCTGAACTCTCTGCAGCATTTTTAGAATAAAGACAATATCGTCCCATGGTTGAGAAGTGTTGTTGATTTCTTCTAAGAAAGCATTGCAAAAGTCCTTGCTAGACTCTCCCTTCTCTTTAGTCGTAGCCTTTCCCTTACGGTCCGATATCAGTTGTTGGAGTTGGGAATCTATTACCTTAACATGTGAAGCAAGAGTTTTATGCTTGATGTTCATGTCTCGATATATAGATTCTATCTTCACATTCATCTCCCAAACTTCTTGTTGAGCTCGGCCTTGGTCTCATTTTGTCGTTCCATTAGCTTCTTAAGCATAGCATGGTTCTCTTCTTCTTTGGTAGGACCGACTTGTTGTTGAGGCTTTTGATAGTAGGCTTGTTTAGGTTGAGAGTAGTACCCTTGTTGGTTAGTCTTGGGAGGATAGACTTGATCCTGTGGATTCTCCACATTAGTGCTTTGGTAGGATAAGTTGTTGTTGTTGAAAGGCTTGAATCCTTGGTCGAAGGGTTTTTGGTAGTATATTCCTTGGATGTAGCTCACTTCTTCTTGATTCTCACCCTCGTGTCCCTCGACTTCGGTATCCGCAAAGTGAACACTTCTCCTTGTTTTTTGAATGATCCTATCAATCTTTTCACTAAGCTTCTTGATCTTCTCTTCCTTAGATCCCGTATTTCTCACCGTTATATCATAATCACCCTCATCGCAATTGTCTCTTTGGGCGAGATAGTCAATGAGTTTCTATCCTTGGTCGGCGGAAAGACTAGCAAAGCTTCCCATGGAAGCGGTATTCAAAGCCAAGCAGTACTTCTCATGGATAACTCTATGGAAGATTTGAAGTAGGATGCCCTTGGTAACAACTCCTTATGTATCCATTGAAGCGGTCCCAAGCTTCATATAAGGACTTCATTCCTCCTTGTTTGAAGGTAGAGATCTCATTTCTTATCTTTGTCGTCCTTTACGGTGAGAAGAACTTAGCCAAGAACCTCTTTTTGCATTCATCATATGTAGTAACAGAAGATGTCATAACGCTCTTCTCCCATTGAGATGCATTGTCTCCTAAAGAGAATGAAAACAAAGTAAATTTGATTATGTCCAACGTCACTCCATTAATCTTTACCGTCCCGCATAACCTTTCAAAGTTGTCCAAGTGCTGTAGAAGGTTTTCCAACGCAAGACCAAAAAATCTAGCGTTTTGCACCATATTGATCAAGCTTGACTTGATTTCAAAGTTGTTGCTGCGGATTGGTGGGGGTCTTATGCCCATCCTCTCGCCATTAGTGAATGGTTGATCGCCTTTTCCAATCCTTGGTTCTTCTCTAGGGAGATGANCTTCTCTAGGGAGATGGAATGGACGGTTACCTCGGTCCTCTTGACCAACGAAAATCCCATGATTTGGAGGAGGAAATCGCTCTTATTGAGGGTTCTCCATAGTTGGAGGATTCTCTTCTCCAACTTCTTGATTCATACCCAACCTTCTTAGATGGGCTTGTCTTTCTCTAGCTCTTCTTTGTCTTGATTGTTGTCTTTCAATGAGTGTTGGGTCAATGTCAAGAAGTCTTGTATTTGGCTCACTTCTTGACTTTGTTATCATGTGTACCTTCACAAATCAAAGAAAAAAAAAAAAAAAGTTAGAAACTTAAATGAAATAAGAAAATAAAAAGTAAATCCTAGTCCTTGAAATCTAGAAATCTCTTTGAAAATTCTAGCTAAAGCCTAAATCCCCGGCAACAGCGCCAAAACTTGACGCACGGCTTAGGCGGTGGTCAAAGTTTACAATTTATAAACATAAGCCCACTCACAATCCCGCAAGAGAACGGGGACAAGTTGTAGTACTTAAGGTATCGTCCAAGGATTTAGCGGCTTATCTAGAAGAACCTAAACAAAGGGAATACACTAGATATCCTAATCTAGGGGGCCGATTTAGATGGGGATTGTCACAAGTCTCCACTAAATCTAGCAATCAACAAGGACAAACATAATTGAAAAACATAAATAAAAGCAATAATTAAGCAAGCAATAAGTAAAAGCAAGAAAGGAATGAACTTGGGTGTAAACAATAAAAAAGATAGGATCTTGAGATAATAGCCATGGGTTCGGGGCCGATCTAGAGATGTAATTTACTTTGTTAAGGCTTTATTAGAGGATCGAAGCTATTTCTAGGCCAAGGATCCCTCCTTTATCAATCTACCCACTCTCATGGCGAAGATCTATTCACCCATACACATTACAAGGCACAACTCTCGTGTGTTGCCTATCTAAACAAGTAAGTGATAGTGTTCCTCAAGCCCTTCTAGCCATCTAGCACCTAGGTAAAATCCACTCTCATGGGCCCAAGTGAAAGACATAGATCTTGTTCTCTCAAGCATTTCATCAAACACTTTCTACGCATCAATGAGCAAGCAATGAATTTTGAAGAACTAAACAAGATCTAGTAGGAATCTATGCCAAAATCTAGCCTAATCATCCATCACAACCGTAGATCTAACCCTAGCCTACTAGATCTCAAGATCTAAGAAGGATCTACTCACTAAGATTCATGGAAATCCAAAGACATAGATTGGGTCTTTGAGCTCCCATGTTCTTAGAAATAGATCTAAGAGAAAAAGATGAAGAGAAGAGATCCAAATCCATTCAAAATATTAAAAGTAGTTATTACAAGAGTTTTCTCTCAAAGATATTATACAAATTTAGAAGGTAAACAAAAATATGTTCTTGGTTCACAAAAGAGGGTATTTACACTAAAGAGGGGAAGAGTGGGTGCCCCATGAGCAATTTTTCCTGTCAAAGTGCCCTGCTGTCGTCCAAAAGTAGGCTACTGCAGCTGCTTACTTTGGGCAGCAGGGCTCCCAACTTAGAATGTTGTCGACCCAAAGTGGGCTACTGTCGACCTCCAGGTCGACAACTGCTCACTTTGGCAGCTTGTGGCCTCTTCTTTCATCATTTGGTTGCTCCTTTTGGTTCCATCTTCTTCCATAGCATTTGGCTCCTCTTTTCCTTGATTCCTTAGCTACAAATCCACCTTAAATCCATCTCTAGAGCCTCCATGAATCCATCCCAAAGTTGCACGTACAAATGCAATATGATCCTAAACTAGACTCTAAACTCAAACTCATGGGTTCTAAGACTTATATGCAATATATACAACCTAAATTTTGATGAAACTAAGCCAAAATGCACCAAAATATGTACACATCACCCATCGTCTTCTTAGCTTTACCCAACACAGTTTTCCTCTTGTTGGTTCTTGAGGTAGAGGAGCATGTTCTCTTTTATGGATAGTTGGTTGAACGGCCAGCCATTCTCATGTGTCCTCTGTTGCTCTTTTGATTGTATCATCCACAGACACCGTAACTTTATTGAAAAGGAGACAATTTCATGCTTTCCATAGTCTCCAAAGCACCCAAAATCCAAAGCACCCAAAATGGGAGCCGTCTCAAGAATTCCTCTGTCTGAGACGAGTTATAGATACTAAATAAGCATCTTAGCTTATCTCGCAAAGTCACTTGCGGGTTTCTGATGACTTTTGTTGTTAAGCCCACTCTTCTCCATACTGCTTGCGCGTATTCACAGGTAAAGAACACATGATCGTCGATTTCTTCATGAACGCAACATCTACAACACCATATATCAACATATATGTGTCGATGTCTCAAAGAAGATGCGACAGCCACAACCTCCATTCTGCCAAATAAAATGCTTCAGCTTAGTACAATCTTTAGCTTCCAAATCATTGACGCGATATTGGGTTCAGTGGCCAGTGGTGGACGTGGCTCCTCGTCTTGCCCGTCGTGATTAGAGGCAAGCCAGTAGCCAAATTTAATCAAGTATATGTCGGTTCAACTTAAGCTCCAGATGATGGAATCTTGTTGTGGTCGATCTGGTAAGATGATCTTCCAAATAAGATGATGATCAGATGGATCAATCGTGTTAGTAATACTATCTTCGCTCCATTGTCATGTGTCTTTGTCTATAACATGGGCAACTTTTATATATGTTAACTGGTGGTAGAAGTAATGGCGGTCTAGGTGGTTGTGTGGGTAACCAGTTGTGGTTTCCAAGCTCTATTTTCTCCCCATCGCTAATTTGTGTCTGGATGCCTAATTGTTGGAGTTCACAACCAAACCGTATTGAGCGCCACCTGTAGGAGGGTTTCGCACCAGGAGACGCTGCCGGAAGATTACCATGACTAAAATATCGCGCTTTTAGGACTCTATGTAGAAGAGATTTTGGTCGAGTGAGGATCTTGCAAGCTTGATCCACTAAGAGTGCTTGAGTAAAATTTCACACGTCGTGAAACCCAAGTCCGCCTTCGCGCTTAGGTGTTGACAGTTTTTCTCAGGAAACCCATGACACTTTCTGTTTCTCCTTTGTTGAGCCCCACCAGAATCTAGATATCCTACTATCAAGCTCACTACACAGCTCCATTGGTAATCTAGAGCAATTCATAGAGTAGATTGACACTACAAAAGTTATACTTTTGATAAGTAACCCCTTTCTTACTGTTGATAAGAATCTGGTTTGCCAACCATTGATCTTGTGTTGTACTCGTTCTTGTATGAATTGAAGCATCTCTTTTTTCTTACGCCCAGACTGTTCTGGTAATCCTAAGTACTTCCCACCGCCACCCGTATTAGGAATTCGTAAGATTCTATCTCTAGTATGCTCGAAGACATGTTGACCAAAGGTTATGGCCGATTTCTCCAAGTTGATATGTTGTCCAGATGCCTCAGTGTATTCATCAAATTTCTTTAACAAGTTCACACTATTTCTTATATCCGACTTCAAGAAGAATAACGAGTCATCCGTGAAAAGAAAATGATTAATCCATGTACCCTTATTACTTAGACATATCCCTTTGATCTTTTTATCTTGGTTTGCACGTTGTAGTAATAACCTTAGGACATCCACACATAGAATGAACAAGTACGGTGATAGCGGATCCCCTTGTCGGAGGCCTCTTGTTGGTTGAAAGTGACCATAAGGATTGCCATTGACTAAGATCGAGAAGGATGCAGATCAAACACAAACCATAACCATTTTTATCCATTGTTCAACAAAACTTTTCCTTCTCATTACCTCTTCAAGGAAGTTCCACTCAACTCGGATGTAAGCTTTACTAATGTCGGTCTTAACAGCCATGTATGAATTAGCACAACATTTGCGGACTCGCAAAGAGTGCAATACCTCATGTGCAATCAAGACATTATCTGTGATAAAGCTCCCCGATATGAAAGCTACTTGGTTTTCAGTGACAATAAATGAGAGAATAAGCTTTAGTCGTTGAACCAGGATTTTGGATAAAATCTTATATAAAACATTACACAAGCTTATAGGCCGGAAATCCTTCATCGTTTGTGGTGTGTCTATCTTTGGAATGAGACATAAGTTTGTGGGGTTTAATCCCTCCACTAGTTCCCCTATCTCAAAGAAGTCATGGACATTCTTGATAACTGTCAGAGCTACAATATCCCATAACTCTTTTAAAAATAAGGATGTGAATCCATCTGGCCCTCGGGCTTTCATAGATCCAATAGAGAATACGGCTTTGCGGATTTCTTCTCTTGACATTGGCTCTGGTAATCCCCGATTAATATCTTCTATAACATTAGCCTTGATCACATTCATAGTGTTTTGGTTCAGGTCAGAAAAGAAGCTCGTGAAGATCTGCCTAAAGTAGCGCTCTGCCTCCGTAGATATAGCTACATTGCCTACCAACTCTTCATTGTTATCTCTGCGAATGGATACCAATCTATTTCTGTCAATTCTATTTTTCGTTGTAGCATGGAAGGCTTGTGTGTTGCGATCACCCTCTCGTAGCCATTTAACACGACTCTTCAGTTTCCAATAGATTTCTTCTTCATGGTAAGCTTGTGCTAGCTGCTTTCATAGCTGGTTAACTACCTCCACTGCTACTAACGACTCTCTGTTTGTAGAGTCAAGTTGTGCTTTCAACTGTTAAATTCTCTGCGCAGAATTGGTTCCATTGTTTCTGCGCCATCGAGAGATAGCTTTTCAAACCTGCTGTAATCGAGTCATAATGTCTGTTTCGGAGTAAATCCCTTCGTTCCGGCCTTCATTCACCACTTTTGAAGAGGTTTCTGCATTACAGAATCTGTTATCAAACTTGAAAAGTCGTTGTCCATGTTCTGTACTTCATCTTCTCTTCACCACTGCGGGTCTATGGTTTGATTCAATAAGCTCTAGATACTCAACTTCTGACGCCGGTTTCATATCTTTCCACTCCTCATTCGCCATGGTTCTGTCCAACCAACACTCGGCGACATGAGCTTTTATTTTACCCACCCATTTCATGTTAATTCCTTGGTATGGTAAATCAGAAACTCCACAATTTGTAACCATATTTCTGAAATCAACGAGACTCCATGGCTCTCTCTCTCTATCTCCTCTCTTTTCATTTGCAATCAAAATTTCGTTAAAGTCACCAACCATTAACCACGCACCTTCTCTGTCTACTAAAATGCGCTCAAGTCTTTCCCAGAGAAGATGTCTTAGTTTACGATTCAGGTGTCGATAATCGCAGAACAAATAAAAAGAACCATCTTTATTGCTTATCATACAATCGATTAAGTTTGCATCAACAAACAAAAAAATAACAGAGATACACTTGTTCCATAACAACCCAAGACCCTCACCAATACCTAGAGGCGACACAAACTTAACATAATCGTACCCTACTTGTGCTGCACAATCCCTAACCACATCATCTTTATTCTTTGTTTCCGTGAGAAAGAGTAAATCTGGAAAATACTTCTTCTTTATTCCCTTTAGACGTCGAACCACCAAGGACTCTTTCAACTCTCGGCATTTCCAAAAGTTTGTATTCATCCCTCCTCTGGTGGATTATAGCCCACCAGAAAATCTTAACCCTTGCATAGTTAACATGTTGAATAGCCTCTGCCCCAAAGTCAGTCTCTTGGAAATCACCAATCTCACTGTCAATTCGCATCACCATTCGTTAGGTAAGATACTCCAGTGGGATGCCACGGGTTTGCACCCAAAAGGAGATGAAGTTGAGATCTTCATCCGTGAGGAGTGGTGACCAACGCTCCACCGTGCACATCCAATCGTTGAAAGACCACGGCCCACGACGCATAACCGACAACATCGATTCTTCAGATTGGAACAGGAATTCGATTTTCATGTTCTCCACCAGCCTTCCAGTCACTTCGTCACTGACACCCAAAAACCCTTCGAAGAGCTACCACCATTGCATGCAGGTTTTGTCTTCAAGGATTAACCGGTCGCACCATCAAACTGTATTGGTTCGCAGACGCTGCTTCATCGCAAAGATACAAGGGGAGATTGACAATTGCATCATCAATCCCCAAAGTGATGTTTTACATCTGTCTTCACAGATAATCCGACATTCTTGAAAATTTTGTAAAGGATTTCACAGATCTCATCCACTGGGAGCTATTGGAAACAACTCATGGTTTAAATAGATATGGAGGAAGGGCAATTAGGAGGTTATGGGAAGTTACTCCGATGAAGAGAAACCATGAAATAACTGCCGGAAACCGGCGAAAAACACTCCTTTGAGAGAGTACCGGCGGTTATTGAAGTCGATAGACTATCGCCACAAAAATTATCACAAAAATCGTCCAAACATCGTTTTGAAAGTTACTTCGTATCTCTTGTTTTTACGAAAATAATAAAAAATGATTTTGATCTCTTGCTTTATGTAGTATTACAAAGAGTCTTGCTTAATTTTACTTTAACATTTTTCACATTAAAATTATCTATATTTAAATAATTTTTAAAATATTAAAAATTTTAGCTAACACAAAAATGTCACATGATTTATTAAATTGTCATGTTTTCTGTTTCATAATAATTACACAAAAATTAATTTAAAAATTATTGATGGACATCGATATTTGGATTATCAACAAAGTTATTTAAATAAATGTTATTAAGATTATAATTTTTGGGGACAAATATTAAAATTTATATAATAAAATTCAAGAAAATACATACAATAAAGTATATTAACTAAAGAAATTATTACTATTGTTAGGGTAAAATAAAACAGGGTTTTTCGTAATACGACAGAAAGCAAGAGATATGAAATTTTTTTTTTTTACTTCGGTATAGAACAAGAGATACAACATATAAGGTCTATAAACTTTAGTTCTAGCTATAAATTCTTGATATATCTCAGGTTAAAAGTTGTATCTCTCTACTTAAACCGTGTATTTATACTAGATTGTAAACCTTCTTGTATGAGAATATGAAGTATCTTGTATATCCTTAGATATTTAGTATATTTTCTTTTATATTCTAGATTTTCTTTTATTTGAGACCGGAAAACTTCTTACTTCTTGGGCCGAAGAATCTTCATGCTTCCGGGTTAACTGTCGTGCTGTCGTAGACCAATAGAGTATCTCTTGAATTAACGTATGACCAACAATTATCAGAATTTTGGAAATTAGGAATTTGAAATATTGTGATAATTTCTATTTTACTACATACTAGATAACTTTCCGCACCTTGTGCGAAGAGAAAATATAAAATATATTTATATAGTGCAAATGTTTTGTGTTTTCATAATGAATTATATTCATATTTACTAATAATCAAATTCAAATCTTTTGATATTTTCTTTAAATGCTATAAATTATTTATTTAGATATTATCAAAATTTTCGAGTTTAAAAATTGACGTAAATATGTTAATAATTCTTGTCATTAATTTAATTTATTATCGTTTCTTATTTTAGGTGATAAATTATTAGGGTATTATGTTTTTAGGTTTAGATAAGAAGGAATATATTAGTCTACCCTTTTGATTGAGTTGATAAGTTTTATTTTTGAAAAAACATAGAGTTTAATTGCTTTAGTGAATAATATAGAGTTTTTCGTTTTGATGACATTTGTTGATTCACATTTTTGGATGACTGAAAAACTATTATATTTTGGTGATTAAGTTAATAAATTAATTCTTTTAAAATGTAAAACATTATTCTTGTAGAAAATTCTCTTTTGATGAGATTGATTTGGTTAGAAAATATTAGAAAATTTTGATCAATGAATTATAAAAATTTAATGTTAAAACTCTAAAAATTGACATATAAATATAATTCTCTTAAACCACTTCTCAATTAACATATAAAGGATTTCAAATTTCAGAATTTGAGCTTTTTTCTATACATAAATTTGAGTTTGAGAATTTTAATAACACTAAAAAAGCAAATATAAAATTTAAAATAATTTCAACTTCGAAAGTTAAGAAATTAATTTAATAAAACAATCATTTATTTAATAAAAAATCCAGAAAAACTGATAGAATAAAATTCTCAAAAATAATGGCTGATGAAATGATGGTCCATTAAAGTGATGGAAAAAATCCAGACAAAAATGATGGTCAAATTATATATTTTTTAAATGAAAATATTAGAAACTAGTAATCAATAGAATTATAACAATTAAATAGAAAGTGTCTAAGAAGTTGATAAGTAAGCAATAATCACTTAAACTACTTCTCAATTAATAGTTAGGGGATAAAAAATTTAGGATGAATTTGTGTTATGAAAAAAAACTCATAATTAAGTTTTAGAATTGATAAAAAAATCTAATATAGATGTTTTACAATTTAACTCTCACCTTTGACAAAAAGAGAGATAAAATGGTAAAAAAAATTGTTCTAAAAAAGTGTTACAACAACTTTTTTTTATGGTTATTCTTTATAATTTCTCATAAATTTATAAGTTGGAAAAAATGTATGTTATCAAATCCAAAAGTATTTTATCAAACGTTCATGGTCGTATGATATGCGGGGTTTTTATGACAATATGTTGAACCATTTGTTGATGTCCGTACATTTGTTAGTGTAAGGTTAATTATCATTAGAGTCTGATCTGTTCGACCACACGAATATTTTTTAATTTTTATGTATTTATTTTATGATTATTCATGTTTAGATATTTTAAGTATGAGATTCGGAATTTTTGATTATTTCGAATTTTAAATTCGAGTTCAAATTCAAAATTTTTAGATTTTTCAGGTATATCGAGTTCCGGATTCGGTTTAGATTTGGGATTTTCAGGTTTTAGGTTTCCTCGAATACTTATACAAGATCGGTTCAGGTAATACTGGATACCCGAGGTACCATGAAACAAATCCCGCTGGAGTATTTTCAAAAAAATATCAAATGACTAAACTTTATTTTTTTTATAATTTATATTAACTTTTCAAATATTTTTTAAAAACCTTTTATCACTTTATGAAAATTTTTATTTATTTTTTGTAACAAATTTTATTTAGAAAATATTAATATTATAATATAATTATTTTGAAAAAATTACAAATTTATTTTAAATTTGGAAACAAACTATATTTAAATTGTGATTAAAAATGATGATTTTAAATTGTGTTGATAAAAAAAATTGTGTTGGTTCATAATTTTATAATGATTATGTGAAAAAGAATATTTAAGTATTCTAATATGTTTGTTAGAATTTGTAAAAGAGTAATTAGAATTAGTTTAATTTCTTTTAAATTTTTTCGAACTTCATTTCTTTTATATTGGATATACTTAATAAAATTTCTATTCAATTAAAAAATCACACATAAAATTATTTTTTCACCACGCATAAAAAGATTTTTTTTCACCCATTAATTAAGAAACTAGCCATCAACAAAAAAATCTCTATATTTTCTGTATTTATGATGATTTTGTCCATCTGATCGACATAAACCGTCTGAAATAAATAGTCTGTCTATTTTTTGCATAGCATATGTTTTTCTCTTTTCAATTTTTTTAAAAATATTACTTTCCAAAATTTTGTCATGTGATGCTTTTAACATTACCAAATAAAATCGATGACTCAGAAATTTTTTTAAAATTAAATAACTATTCAAAACATATGCAAATAATTTATCTCAGTTATTATCAAATAAATACTAATATGCTAGCTACAAGATAACTTTTAATATATCATAGACCTAAAATTTTGTATTTACTCTCGATATTTTATGTGATATGAATAATTTTTAAAAACAACTAAAACTATTAATTTTAAAAAAACTTATTTTCCAAGTTTAAGATGACTAAATGTTTTAGACTAAAACAAAATTCAAATAATATAAGTCATAGATGACATCTTATCACTCTTAAGGTTTGTTTAATGTCGGCTATTGTAGATTTTTTTTCGAATTTAAACCTATTTTCATCTAATTCAAATGATTATTTTGTTTTGAATTAATTTCAAATCACTCTTATGGTTTGAATTAATTTCAGAGTTTTTTAAAGATCTTGAGCATTTGATTTTTAAACAAAAAAGAAACCGGACAAGAGTATCGTATTTCAATTATGGTCTTCCTCATATATTCTTTGAGTTTTTTTTCTTTTGTCGTCCCCCACAATTATTGCCCTACAACATACGAGTGCATCTCTCACAATTACTTAAAAATAATAATTTTTTTGTTCCGTAAGCCTCTACTTTTGTTCATTTCTTCTAAATTAATTTAGAAAAAATACTAAACAGATTTTAAATATTTATATATAAAACCAATACGAAGATCTAATTTTATTCTTTCTAAATAAAAACTTGAAACATAGTTATGTACGGTAAAATAATAATAGAATACACAAACGCAGTGATAAAAATATGTTTCTTTTATTAAACGATTTACGCGTATTATAGAAAGGAGTTTTAGAAACTTTAAATAAATTTGGAATCTTTAAAAATAAAAAGCTATAACGCCCACATTTTAATCAACATTTCACTCCAATTTATCAAATAATAAATATAGAAATTATCATAGGTCGTAATATTACCATACAATAAAGATCAACTAAGATAATTCTATCTATCTTATTAAAAGGGAAGACATAGACTTTTGATTAATTTACAAAATACACTTAAAAGGAAAAGAAATTTTACATTTACACCTGTTTTTTAAT
>OVAN01014511.1:0-11987 GCA_900406275.1 Anastatica hierochuntica | reverse complement strand
GGTTTCTGGAATGGTGTCCTTAATGATCATTAGACCAATGCGATTAGAACGTTTCCGCTTCTCATAGACAGCCTTACACTCAGCAGTGCTGATATCCGTAGGAGAAGCAGGTTGTTCCATCCTTAGCGCAAGATCAAGATCCATACACCCAAGAACAATCTTAACTTTACTTTTCCACTCAGTAAAGTTAGAACCTTTAAGTTTTCGAATTGATCCTAAGTTGGCAAATAAAGTAGAAACATTTGCTAAAAAGAGAGAACAAAACCTAATTAATAACTCAATAACCAAAGAAAGTCAATAATAAATATCAAAAAATTGTACATATCCCATCCAAGATACCAAATGTAACATTAATATCAAGTCTTTGGACAGTAATATTAACTACTAACGGTACTCTTGTTGTAACGATCAAACATTGACAATAATTCATGATAAATAATAAACCTTCCTTTGGGCCGATTTATCATTCACATGTTTAAATCCATATAATTTTCACGTGTTTACCATCACAGGTGTATGTGTACTTCCGCAAAACATTCGACCTTCCTTTGGGCCAATCTAATGTTCGCATGAAAATACACACACGTACATATGTAAATTTGGCCAAATGTAAATCTTTCTTTGGGCCGAATTATATCCGCATATATTTACATACATACATCATTTAATATTTTTCATGGAAAAATATCCTCAAGAGAGGTCTTCCTTTGGGCCGACATCTTGATTTAATTAATCCACTTCGAATATTAAACTTGTACAATCAAATTTAATTATTGATTAAAACTAGATTTTATTCTTGCACAGACATATAACTAAAGGTCTGGGGTCTCTTTATGCAAGAAAGTTAACATGGCAGAATGATTGAAGAAGTGAGAGGAAAGAGCTGAAAGCACAAGACGCAAAATCGATCGCTGTCAGTGATGAAAAATTAATTTCGTTGGCTACCTGCTGGGCCATCCAGGCCCACTTTCCTCTTCCCTTATATTTTGGTTCGAGAGACCAAACGAAAATAACATATATGAAACTCAGCGTTTCATTAAAGCATAGTGGCATTATTACATATTTGCCATTGTCTTCAACCTTACAATGAGTTACGGATAAACCCTAAAATAATGAACTCAGCCGCCGAGAGCTAATAAATCAGATCGAGAAAAAGTAACTCAAAATTTTCAAAAATTTTATTACTCAGTTTCGAAAAATTATAATCATATGAGTTAAAAAAATGATTTTGAAAATTGCAAAAATTATAGATCTAAGATTTAAACATGGCTTTTCATCTAGAACAAATCACATAATTATTAGATCTAAACATGCATAAAATTAGATCTAATCATAGAACGAAAAATAACAGATCCCAGAACACATTATACATGCATAAACCGTAAGAAACAAAAAATTCAATAATCTGAGATTTCACCTTAAATTAATTTCGAATTTATTTTTGTAAATTAAATAAATCCGAAAATTCAATCACAAAACCTTAATATCAATCAGAAACTGAATATGATGGCTCTGATACCAATTGTTAGATTTATTCAATCTATAAACCATAATCCATATCAGTTTCTGATTAATAAGTACTAGAACGGAAGCGTACCTGATAAATCCAGGCTTAGAAATCTGAATGACTTAGGGAATGGATCTTCCAAAGCAAACCCTGAATGACTTTAGTTCTCTGGTGATGGGGATGCAGAGAGTTTTTGTATTTTCCGTCAGGGTTGCTTTGGGGATCATAACCTTCTATTTATTGAGAATCAATTTCTAGTTCGGCCCCTCATCAAACTAGAAATTGCCAAAGGTATCCACATATTAATAGTTCATAGCACTTATGTCCATAACCTTTTCTTTATCATAAAGTGACCACTACAAAATAGGTTGTTTAATTATTAGCCCTACAACATTTATTCCTTAACATATTTGACCCCACCTAATGATTCTTACATTAATAAGATTCAAACACGTATTTTATGCACCAAGTTATTAATTCAATTACATGTGTTGGTATTTGTTTTGTCTATAATTTGTAGTGGTGTCGTCTTAATGGGTTGTTTGTAGACCAAATTATCCTTATTTGTTCATTGGACTTAAACAATACAATATTGTCGGGAATGAAAAGAATTATTGCCCTAAAAGGTCTTTTCACTATCTTCAACTTTTACTTCTAAATGAGTAAAGGCCACTCCTCTACAATGTTTCTTTAATGGCACATGGTGTTGGCGTAAGCTTGAAACCGAGAAGACTTGTTTGAGAACCAAGCAATCCACAAATCGAACCGAGTTATGGTTCAAACCGGAAAAATACAAAACCTTTATAGATTAGGATTAGAATCATTAGGAGTTATCTAATGATTAAGTGTTTTCCTTTTAGGTTTAGGATTTTTTGATGTTTTAGTATTTAAGGAGGTTGAGATATGACCTAAAGTTTTTGTGAGGCTTTTGAGGTTTTGTTTTGAGAGTTATTCAGATTAGTAAAGGAGAGTTATTCCATCAATCTTGTTCTGAAACACAAACAACGTTTGCTTCAATTGGTATAAGAGCAAATTCGAAAACCTTAAAATCGAAATCTTCAACCTTCTTCTCAATCATAATCGATTTTCTGGTCTTTGATAAGCAACGATACTCTGGTTTTGTGAGAGAGATACTCTGTTTCTCTTAATCTCTTTCGCATACATAGCTTGGTTCTTCTCTGAGAATCGAAGCAGCTAGACGTGAAACACAATGTCAGGCAAGGTTGTTCCCGTGACAGGAGCAACAAAAGAAAGAGGAGGAAACAACGGATCTTCTTCCTCCTCAATACAATGCCCAATGCTTAGTTCAACAAACTATGTAGTTTGGGCCATAAGAATGAAAGCCACACTTCGAGTTAATAAAGCATGGGAAGCAGTTGAGGTCGAAAACGATGGGGAGAAGAATGATGTTGCTTTGGCTTTGTTGTTCCAATCTATTCCAGAAAGTTTAGTTTTGAAAGTTTGGGATGCAATCAAAATAAGGAACGTAGGCTCAGAGAGAGTTAGAGAAGCGAGGATGCAAACCTTGATGAATGAGTTCGAGAGGTTGAGGATGAAGGAGACCGATAGCATCGATGTATATGCAGGGAAACTCACAGAGCTATCTTCAAAGTTTGTTGCCTTAGGAGTTGTTATAGAAGAATCAAAGCTGGTGAAAAAGTTTCTATCAAGTCTCCCACGAAAGAACTACATACATATCGTCGCATCTCTTAAGCAAGTATTGGACTTAAATACCGTGAGTTTCGAAGATATCATTGGGCGCCTAAAGGTTTATGAAGAACGGGTCATAGACATCGACGAAACCCATGAAGAAAACAACAAGTTAATGTACGCAAACATGGACAATCAGAACCAAACCTATCGAGATATTAACTCTTACCGTGGGAGAGGAGGTCGATTTTACTCAAGAGGAAGAGAACGTGGACGCTTTGGAAACTCTAATGGACCAAGAGATGCATCCCGCATCACTTGCTATCGCTGCGATAAGTTGGGGCACTACACCTCAAACTACCCCGACCGATTGCTAAAACTGCAAGAAGCTCAAAAGAACGAAAAAGATGATACTTAAGGAGCTGACGAGCTAATGATGCATGAGGAGATCTTCTTGCACAAAAAGAATGTGGAACCAGAGAAATATGAAACGAATGTTGGTGAAGACATATGGTACTTAGACAACGGAGCAAGCAATCATATGTCCGGAGACAAAAGATACTTCTCAAGTCTAGACGAGACAGTCACAGGCAAAGTTCATTTTGGAGACGATTCACGGATTGATATTAAAGGTAAAGGATCAATCTCATTCGTTGACATGAAACTTGCAAGATGTCTATTTCATTCCAGACCTTAAGAATAATATTGTTAGTCTTAGACAAGCCACGGAGTCTGGCTGTGACATACGAATGCGAGGAGAAGAACTAACAGTGAGAGACCGTGAAGGTCGTTTGCTTGCTAAGGCCATGAGATCAAAAAATAGACTCTACAAGGTTCAGATGGGATTGGTTAAAACCGCAACTTGCCTGCATACCTCGGCCCCTGAAGAATGCAATAGATGGCATGCACACCTTGGTCATGTAAGCAATGAGACGATAAAAACAATGATTTAGAAACGTCTTGTATAAGGAATCACGGGTACTAACCTTGACAAAGGACTATGCGCATCATGCTTGCTCGGCAAGCAAACCCGAGCTCCTTTCCCGCAGGGATCAACCTTTCATGCCGAAGAGACTCTCTACTTGTTACACGGTGATCTTTGCGGCCCTATCACACCGTGTACACCTGCTGGAAACAGATACGTCTTTGTGATTATTGATGATCACTCTCGATATATGTGGACAATTCTCTTAAAAGAGAAGAGTGATGCGTTTGAAAAATTCAAAAGGCTAAAGAACTTGGTGGAACAAGAGACTGGAAAGAGAATTCAAACCTTCAGAACAGACAGAGGCGGAGAGTTTGTGTCACAAGAATTCAACACATTCTGTGAAGAATCTGGTATTAAAAGGCATCTCACCGCTCCGTATATTCCACAACAGAACGGTGTAGTTGAAAGGCGTAACAGAACGTTGATGGAAATGATAAGAAGCATTCTCAAACACATGCACATGCCGAATTACCTGTGGGGAGAAGCGATTCGTCACTCGACCTATCTTCTAAACCGAATATCGACCATATCTCTTAAGGACAAGACACCTTATGACATTTTTCGTGGAAGAGTGCCTAACATCGACATCTGAAAATTTTTGGTTGTGTTTGTTACGCAAAATTCGACAAGGCTCAACTAAGAAAGCTTGACGACAGATCCAGAATCCTTGTTCATTTGGGAACCGAACCCGGATCAAAAAGCATATCGCATATATGATCCTCAAGAAAAGAAAATAATTGTCAGCAGGGATGTTATATTCGATGAGGCTAAAGGTTGGATATGGAGTGAAAAGAAAAACGAGGTTCAACATGAAGGTTTCGTCCTTACATTAGGGCAATTTTGAAACCGTGGGTTACAAGAAATCGCCAATAATGAACACGAAGGAGTAGAAGACGAACTGGATCCAATTCATGCGAGTCCAAGTCATCATGAAAGCTCCACAGGAGATACACCAGATTATGGGAGCATGATTCGCAGGTCAGGAAATTCAGATCATGATGAAGAAAGTAGTCATGCTAATGATGATGAATCGAGTAGCCGATATAATGTAGAAACTGATGATACCATAGGCGAAACCTCCAAGACTCAAGCTATACCTCGACGAACAGGAAGACAGATAGTAAAGCCCAAGCACCTAGAGGATTATATCTTACTTGCTGAGCTAGAAGGGGAGAGAATGTTACTCTGCATCAACAATGAACCATGCGATTTTAATGAAGCAAGCAAGTCAAGAGATTGGACTCTCGCATGCGAAGATGAGATGTCTTCTATCGAGAAAAATAGATGCTGGGAACTCGTTGACTTGCTTTTCGGTGTAAAACCAATAGGCTCAAGTGGGTTTTTAAGATAATACGTAACTTAGACGGGAGTATCAACAAGTATAAAGCCAGACTTGTAGCAAAGGGTTATGTTCAACAATATGGCATTGATTATGAAGAAGTTTATGTACCAGTTGCAAGACTCGAGACATACGCTTGCTTATCAACCTAGCAGCTTCCCACAATTGGGAAATACATCATTTGGATGTAAAGACAGTTTTTCTGCATGGAGAATTGAAGGAGACGGTATATGTGATGCAACCAGAGGGTTTCGAGGTTAAGGGAAGTGAAAATAAGGTTTATAAGCTTAGTAAGGCGTTGTATGGGCTGAAACAGGCACCAAGAGCATGGAACAATAAGTTAAATCAGATACTTGTTGAGTTAAAATTCCAAAAATGTGTCAAAGAGCCTTCGGTATACAGAAAAGAAATCGGTGGTCATCTCTTACTTGTAGTCGTGTATGTTCGCGATCTTTTTGTTACAGG
Source organism: Anastatica hierochuntica (assembly GCA_900406275.1). Classification (NCBI taxonomy): domain Eukaryota; kingdom Viridiplantae; phylum Streptophyta; class Magnoliopsida; order Brassicales; family Brassicaceae; genus Anastatica; species Anastatica hierochuntica. Next base: position 6,038 of record OVAN01014511.1, on the reverse strand, counting down.
AACAAGTACAAAAATCATCAAGAGCTTTACAGGAGAGATGAGCTCGAGATTTGAGATGAGCGATTTGGGAAAATTAACTTACTATCTTGGAATGGAAGTTAATCAATATGAAGCTAAGATCACGGTTACTCAACGGAGATATGCATCACGCATTCTTGAAGATGTTGGCATGGACTCATGCAACCCGACGTTAACACCAATGGAGATGGACCTAACGCTGTCTATGTGTGAAACCGAAAGAGAGATTGATGCAACACAATTTCGCAAAACCATAGGCTGTCTCAGGTATTTATTACACACTAGACCTGATCTATCATATGCAGTTGGAGTCTTGAGTCGTTATATGCAATGTCCAAGAGAGCCGCATGGAATTGCTCTGAAGCAAGTACTAAGGTATTTACACGGGACAGTTGATCTTGGTTTGGTATTTGTAGCGTCGACTATTATTATACCTAAGTTAGTAGGCTATAGTGATAGTAGTCACAACATTGATCCGGATGACGGGAAAAGCACGAGTGGTCATATATTCTATCTAGGCGAAGGACCAATCTCCTGGTGTTCACAGAAACAGGACATCGTAGCTTTATCCTCATGTGAGGCCGAGTTCATGGCTGCTCTTGAAGCCGAAAAACAATCCATTTGGCTTCAAGACTTGCTCTTTGAAATCACAGGCACTGAAGGCGAGAAAGTGGTGCTGAGAATTGATAATCGCTCGTCCATAGCTTTGACAAAGAACCCTGTGTTTCACGGACGCAGCAAACACATTCATAGAAGATATCATTTCATCAAAGAATGCATTGAAAGCGGACAAATATAAGTCGAACATGTGTCGGGTACTGAGCAGAAAGTTGATATCTTAACCAAAGCCCTTGGGAGAATGAAGTTTAAGGAGATGAGAGATCTCATCAGAGTACGAGACTTATCAAGAATGGATTTCAAGCTTAAAGGGGAGAATGTTGGCGTAAGCTTGAAAGCGAGAATACTTGCTTGAGAACCAAGCAATCGACAAACCGAACCGAGTTATGGTTCAAACCGGAAAAATACAAAACCTTTATAGATTAGGATCAGAATCATTAGGAGTTATCTAATGATTAAGTGTTTTCCTTTTAGGTTTAGGAGTTTTTGATTTTAGGAGTTTTTGATGTTTTAGTATTTAAGGAGGTTGAGGTATGACCTAAAGCTTTTGTGAGGCTTTTGAAGTTTTGTTTTGAGAGTTATTCAGATTAATAAAGGAGAATTATTCCTTCAATCTTGTTCTAAAACACAAACAACGTTTGCTTCACAAGGTTGGGTAAAATATGTTATTATGTATATTAAGTTTACAGTTTCTTCTTTTAGAAAAAGGTTGTTCGCTATACAAATGGAAAATATACCAACTAATAAAAATTAGCATTAATCAAGATAATTGATCTTCTTTTTGTATTAAAACTTACAATTTGCTAACAGGCAATAGCAAAGAAGCAAGGGTCACAATCCTCAGACGTTGTTATACTTTTGGTTTCTACGACTTTAGACAATGGCCACATGTAGAAAAGGCATTCTTTGAAACCACATCATATGATTATTTTTTGGAGTTAAGTAATAAAAACAAGCTCACTGCAGACTACTCTAGCGAAAGATCAAGAGTAGTTTACCGTAAATCCAATTCTGGTTCAAACAAATCAAACAAGGACCATTCATGTAGGCAATCACAGAGCAAAATCCATAAGGATCAAACTCATATACCTCCTAAGCATAATGTATTAGATGAAACAGATACTTTCAACCTGAGACTAGTTAGCTCAATCGAACATAACTCAACCATAGGCTCCTAAACCATTCAGAGACTAAGTTTCTTCACTCGGTCAAAAAAGATTTCTCATTCATTGTTGTGTATGCATTGAACAGTCTAAATACAGGTAACAAAAAGCTTCTAAAAAGACACTTTGCAGGTGAAATGGAGAAACCAATTTGTGTTAAAAAAAAACGTTACAAACATATAAGGACATTTTTATAAACTGCAATAAACCTGATTTATCGGTTGTGTCAAACTTCATAGTTCTCCATTTGAATGTTGCTCTTAAGAGGCACGTATTCCCCGAGATACCCACCGAGATGATCGTGCAAAGCGGACTTATCAATCTCCTGATGATGAAAGCTCTTGCAAACATAGTAAAACACACTCTGCACAAGCAATCCAATCAGATTCACTATCACAAGAACACCAACCAAGAACCCGCCAGCGACTATTCTAGTGAAAATCCCGTTATCTTCTCGGCCACGAACAACAATTGCTCCGAAAACTCCACTAATGAATCCACAATGAGCAAGATAGATGAAAACCATCGAACAAGCCATAAAGGTTTTCCCTTTAAGCAGCTCGTAGCTCTTCTTCATGGCAGCGAAACCGTAAACAGGCTCAAGAACAGAGACTACACTAGCTAAATGCCATAGTGCCGTCATATAAACATGAACGACTAAGAACAGAACGAAGATCAATAGCAACGAGAAGACAGCTAAAACTACGTTCTGTAAATCGATAGCTACGACCAATGCGACCAAGAAAATCAAGAAGACGGTGTTGTAAGAGAGCATCAAGAGGGAAACCCAGAGGAAAGTGATGAACAATCGTTTGAGGACGAGAGGAATCGCCGACATCGTGGAGGAGAAGGAAACGGGCTTTCCGGTGTAAAGAGAAGCGACGGTGAAGACGACGGCAGCTGTGGAGAGGAGAGAGAAAGCGAAGAGGAAGATGAGGTAGCAGAACTGGAAGACGAGGAGGAGGGTCCATTCGTGTTGGGTCTGAGCTTGATCTACTGGTGGGTAAGTATCGATCTGAGCTAAGATGGGTTGGGTGAAGAGGGAATGTGCGAGGATCGCGAAGGAGAGAGGGAAAATTAGGGTTAGGGTTATGAGGTAGAAGGTTTTTGGTGAATATTTGGGGATCGAAGTTGATTCACGCAAAATTCCTCCGATGCTGAGATATTGAAGCTCTTCTGGGGCAAGATCCATGGTGGATTTAGGGAATTGTATTCAGAGATCAGTGAAGAAAATATGGAGTCTGGAAGTCGAGTTCTGACAATTTGATCGAATCTTCTCGAGAGTTTTTTTCAACAGAGAAAAAAGAAGAAAGAAACGAAGATGGCATCCTCACATGGGAAAGCTTAACTTTTTTCTTGGGAAGACCAATTCTTTTTAGAAAAATAATAATTACTGTAAAAAACAGTAATCGTACATACACGTAAGAAAAAAAAATTGGATAATGAAACCAGATTAACATCCTCTTTAAACGAAGACAAAAGAAAAAATCCTCTTTAAAAAATATGCATAATCATTGTTGGAGGTCAAACATACAATCTCCATTTTCCATTATACAACTTAGCCTTTTTCCTTAAGAAATTTATGCAGATACATGGCTTAAAGTTCTCACTGACTTTTGAGTTTTTCCTCTTCCGATTTCTATGAACTTCTTGACGTGGTCTTTGTATACAATAAAATTAATCTATCTATATATGTATGACTTCTTCTCGCAGGCGTCTTCACCAATCACCAGGCATTCTTGTTGTTTCTCTTTGACCGAGTCTAAACACATGGCTAAACCTAGGCCAGCTCAACCACAACTAGCCAACTATGAACATGATCTCAGCACTCTTGAGTTCTTACTTCAACCACGTCCTCAAGTATTTGTCAATTTTCGAGGAGAAGAGCTTAGGAACGGCTTCTTGAGCCATGTAGTGAAGGCGTTGAACGATGTGGGAGTCAACGTTTTCATTGATAGCTTAGAGATGAGAGGTGTAAACACATTCTACAGCCTCTTACAGAGGATCGATAACTCAAAAATGGCGCTAGCGATCTTCTCAAACAGGTACACCGAGTCAGATTGGTGCTTAAACGAACTAGTGAGGATGGATGAACGAATGAAAGAAGGGAAGCTAGTGGTCATTCCTATATTCTATAGGGTGAGTACCGAGGACGTGAAAAATTTCAAGGGAGAGTTTGGGAAAAATTTTAGGAAAATGGTAAGGAGGAGATTCGGGACGGATAAGGCACCTACGCCTCAACGTTGGATGATCGCTGTCAAGTCTATTGCCTCCCAGACCGGTTTACCCTCAGAAGCCCATAGGTATTTTTGTTTCTCAGATTCTATCCATTTTGTAAATTTGGTGTGATTTCATCCAACTACATCCAACTAGACAGAGTAATCTTGACTTTATAAGAAGATAGCTAGTTGAAAACGTATGATTATGATGGCTTCAATTTAAACGGCTCTGTTAGTTAAATAGGAACTCCTTCTGATCGGATTTATTGAAGAAAGGTCTAGTTGGTTTGTTCTGATGGGTTGTATCACTTTGCACAGCATCGATAGCAAACTTGTGGAGGAGATTGTGAAGGCGAGTTCAATACAGCTAGGTCATGTCTCTTCAGCAAATTTATCGACTGTTGGCCAAATTACACTAGAGCTTTATGTAGCTTTTATTGTTACTATTTTTTGTACATTTTGCATACCTTCTATTTTCAGTCATGTGAAGTTTTTCAGTAGCCCTCAATGGCTTGTAGCTCACATGTTTTCCTTTATTGTCCGGAAGGCTTTCTTCTGGTTGATGAGGCACAGATGAGTTGGTGATGAACCACACGTCACGAGAAGTTTCGACTGTGGGAGTTTTATTTTGTATAAAACCAACTATCTGCCAGCATTTCTCTAGGGACAAAAAAACCCCATTTTACATAATTGAATTCATGATCCATTGTCATTCCTTATATTAATTATGCCTATGTGTTAATAATAATGGTTGAAAATTTGGGAAAATGAAGAGTTAGAATTTTCAAAAAAATATGAAGACTGAAATTAAAATTTGTTTTCATAGGTTGCCATGTTTTTGTTGGTCAAAAGTATTAAGAAAGATCCTACCTGGTGAGTGGTGAGTTATGAATTTCATATTAAAAATAATAGATTAAAGATGTGAATCAAAAGCATAGATTAAATAAAAAGGTTATTTAACTATAGTATATGTCATCACGATGGTTGCTAGTTGACTTTAAGGTTTTGATATGAAAAGGTGTAGTTTTCCACATATCAATAGTAATTTATAAGATGTTAATGATAAATATGTTGACTTTTAAATAAATAAATAAATTGTAAATGATAAAAAATGAAAATTAATAATTCTATTGACTTTACCCAAAAAAAAAAAAGATTTCGCTGACTAAAATAAAATTGCGGAACTTCAAAGTGCGGTAAGTAAAAAATGTTCGTTGCGTATTGCGAGGAAGTTTGGCAATCGAGATTATCATACATGTAGAATTATCCATCCAAAAATTAAAATTATATTATTAATGATTTTGTAATCTTCCATACAATCAATATTCAAAAAGAAAGAATATTACAACCAAATGTATATAAAAAAACATTTATTTTAGCAGAATTAAGATTAACATATAAATAATCGAAAGAATGTGTTAAGATGGGTTCGATGAAGAGGGAATGTGAGATGATCGCGAAGGAGAGAGGGAAAATTAGGGTTAGTGTTATGAGGTAGAAGGTTTTGGGGGAATATTTGGGGATCGAAATTGATTCACGCAAAATTCTTCCGATGTTGAGATATTAAAGCTCTTCTAGGACAATATCGATGACAGGTTTAGGGAATTGTTTTCAGAGATCAGTGAAGAAAAGATAGAGTCTGAAAGAAGTCGAGTTCTGACATTTTGATCGAATCTTCTCGAGAGTTTTTTTCAACAGAGAAGAAAGAACAAAGAAACGAAGATGGCATCCTCACATCAGAAAGCTTAACTTTTTTATTGGGAAGACCAATTCTTTTTAGAAAAATAATTACTGGTGTACTAAAAGTTTTTAAAAACAATAATTATCGTATATACATGTAAGAAAATAAATTGTATAATGAACATCTTTGAAAATAGCTAAAACTAATAAAAAAACATTTCACAAATGTGAAAACTAACTTCTCAAATGTTAACATTCTAATAATAACCTTTTTGGCTAAAGAAATTACTATGTAATCCTTCAGATGTCTACGATAAATATTAAGAAGTTTGCTTATAAC
>OVAN01014510.1:244-11988 GCA_900406275.1 Anastatica hierochuntica | reverse complement strand
CCTGTGTTTTGCTAGGCGTCTAGGAAAAACATCTTTTCAGTAGGAGAATCTTGGAGTCAAAAGTCGTCTTGGTGATGTCATCTGGAGCAGCTTTGGAATGGGACGGGGTTGTGAAGGGTGGCATCGTTAGCCACAGTGTTTGTTAGTTTGCTTGCGCGACACACTAGGTGTCTTCTGTGCTTTCTTTAGGGGTTGTGGCCTAGTTCTAATCTAGCGGGGTTAGGCGGGTAGCGGGTGAGGCGGAGTCGGGTCCGTCCTCACTGAGTGGCTTGTTTGAAAAGTCACTCACCCCTCTCTTTCTTTCCCTTTTCCCTCTTGGTGTTCTGCAGGAGAAGTCAGAAATAATTAATTTGCGAACCGGTTGGTGAAGTTTTGCTCCGGTTTTGGCGATACCATTTGGAGCAGTCCGGTACCCTCGGGTCGGGGTCGTTACACAAACTCTCTCTTTTATTGCTCAAGGAAAAATCTAATTCAAAAAAACCTAAAGCTCAATGTTCTATCTCATAAATCAGAAACAACTCTTGTGACTCCTTATATAAAAGATTAAACCGACTTGTCTAATTCCTAATGGGAAAAGGAAAAACAACTAATTTCCTATTTTCTAGAACTTAACTTTATTTTTGTGTTCTATCTTGAATCTTATCCAACTTAATAATGATTCCTTAGACAATAAAAAATTTGAAGATTACCCAACAAAATGTATTTTAAACGTGATGACTTAAATTTGCAGAGTTCATCACAGTTTGTAGTAGTTTTAGCTGTTTCCTGTGGCGGTTTCAGCCATAAACCTTTGAAGGGTTTGGTATGAAGTGTACCGATAATGATCAGAGACATAAAGTGCTTCGTATTTAGTTCCATATTGCTCTACCGAACTAACAAGCTCAGAGATTAGTTCACCTGCGTAAATGTTTCAAAGGAAAAACTCACTTCTCTTTCCCTAATAAGGTATTGTGAGTATCAATCTAAATGCTACACTTCTCCTTCCCTCCACTGACTATCTGAATGTGACTGGTCAGATTGAATTGACGATTCAAATCCCTCGGAGCAGAGCACAACCAAGTCTGTTTCCCCTTCACTTCTTTTTTCTTTTCTAGCAGAGCACAAACGAAGAGAGTAACTGTAGACAAAAGAGAATTCTACTAAGGAGGAGCATGTAAACTCACACCCAACAATGTTCAAAGCCAATCAAAATATGTAACACGTTTCAACTTAGCAAGAATAACATAAAGCTTCTTTACATTTTTAAATCAATTTATCCTTAATAGATTGTATTTATCTACTCTACATGTTCATATATATTGTCGTACCAATTCTGTCTCCGTTCTTAGAAATTTTAGTTAACCATTTTCCATCCCTGTTACTGTCCCAGTTTCTTGTCTATGTTTCCGTCCCAGTGCAACCTAGTATAATACAAATACTTAAAAAAAAAAAACTTCTAGTAAATTTTTTCCTTAAGCTCTGATACCAATTAAAGATTCGTAAAGACCCTTCGGTAACTTCTCTGTTTTGTTTCTTATAAGCTATATTTCTGCTTGCAGCACAAGTAATTGACCTTAGGTGAAAGATCACGAGACTAGAGATCACAAACAGTTTGTGTTTGTTACGAACTTGAAGCCGAGACACACAAAGACTTTGTGTTTCGATTTCTCTCTCTCTCTCTCTCACGATGTTTAAGACTTAGAAAACAAAGATCAAAAGAACAACTTTTCTTTTATTTGCTTAAAGAAAAATATAACTCAAAAAAACCTAAAGCTCTCAATGTTTTCTCTTCAAATTGATCACAACTTTGATCGATCCTTTTATATGTTTCCTAAGATTCAACTCTCCTAGGTCTATAAGGAAAAAACGACTTTCCTTTTCCTTTTTTAAAAGAAATAAATATAAAATTTTAATCCTATCTTAAACCTTATCCTACTCGATAACGGTTTCTTAGGCGGGAAGATATTGAAGACTAACCAACAATCACCCCCTTAGGCTTTAATCCTTCTTTAGATATGTCTTGCATTCCGATTAAACACCTCATCTCGTTGAATTTAATCTTTGCCAATGCATTCGTCAGAATATTAGCCTTTTGCTCAACTCCCGGAACATGCTTCACATCGACTAGTTGTCTCTCTATGCATTTCCGTATGAAATGATATCGTTTGTGAATATGTTTACTCTTACCATGAAACACGAGATTCTTTGTTAATGCAATCGCTGAGACATTGTCAATATGAATAGTCACTTGCTCGACACTTCTTCCTGTGATCTCACTTAGCAAATCTTGTAACCAGATGGCTTGACGTGCAACTTCCGTAGCTGTCATAAACTCTGCCTCGCAGGATGAGAGAGCCACAGTGTTTTGCTTTTGAGAACACCATGTGATAGGTGCCGAACCATAGTAGAATATGTATCCCGTGGTACTCCGTCCATCGTCTTGATCCACATTGTGACTTGAGTCATTGTATCTGTTTAGCTTCATGGACCCGCCACGGGTATACTTGATTCCGAAAACCGTAGTACCTTTGAGATACCGCATTATTTGCTTCACCATCTCACCATGAGACTTTCGATGGTCTTGCATATATCGGCTAGCAACTCCCACAGAGAAAGAAAAATCGGGTCTTGAGTGTATTAGATACCTTATACATCCGATTTTGCTTCTATAACTTGTGGCATCTATGGCTTCTTCATCTTCAACTCTTGAAACTTTTAACCAAACTCCATTGGTACCTTGGTAGGATTACAATTCTCTAAACCTGCTTCTTTCAAGATTCTCCTTGCATAAGCTTCTTGTTTTATTGTAATCCCATCTTCTCCTTCTTCGACCTCTATTCCAAGATAATAAGTAAGTTTCCCGAGATCTGACATCTCAAACTTAGTTGCCATTCCCTTCTTAAACTCACTTAAAACCTTTGTACTGCTGCCGGTTATGAACAAGTCGTCTACATATATTGCAACAACCAAAAGCTCACCCCGTCTCCTTTGCAATAGACAACCGATTCCTTAGAGCATTTTTCGAATCTCATGTTGATGAGAATTTGGTTTAGTTTTGTATTCCAGGCTCTAGGAGCTTGCTTCAAACCGTACAAGGCTTTGGAGAGTTTGTAGACTTTTTCTTCTTTTCCCTTGACTACAAAACCTTCAGGTTGCTCAACGTAGACGTCTTTAGTTAACTCACCATGCAAGAATGCCGTCTTAACATCCATATGGTGTATCTCCCAACCATGTGATCCTGCGAGAGATATCAATAGCCATATGGTCTCAAGTCGAGCTACTGGAGCAAACACCTCCTCGTAATCAACTCCAGACTCTTGTGCATATCCCTTTGCTACAAGACGTGTTTTGTGTTTATTGATTGACCCATCAACATTCTTTTTTAGCTTAAAAATCCACTAAGCACCATGTTCTGTTCTTATTGATAGAGGAGATCTCTTCTTTACTTGCATCTTTCCACTTATCTGAGCTCTTTGCTTCTTCATAGCTTCATGGATCATTATCCAATGACAAAAGTAGCCTCTCGCATTCGACCGCAGCCTGTAAAACATAGTCATTAAGATAATTGGGTTGATGTATTTGTCGGCTTGATCTCCTCAAGTTATGTGCTTGATTCTGCGGCTGTAAAACTTCTTGTTCGGGTGCAACATCTCTGTGACCTGTGTTCGAGCCATGAGCTGCAAAATCTTCTTCGGTTTGATTTTCGTCATGATCATCAAAATCTGGATATTCGTGATTGACATCTTCTTGTCCAGGTGCTTCATTTTGATGATCAACTAACACGGGTCCTGCTCCCATATCAATCACAGTTCCCCACTGCATATGAAACATTCCAGGGGTATGATTCAGACTTTCGGACCCCTTTTCCCAGTTCCAGCTTGCTTCCTCATTAAAAACTACATCCCGAATGACTACTATTCTTCTTGTCGAGGGATTGTAGAGTCTATAGGCTTTGGTTCCGGGTTCTATGCCGAGATGAACCAATGTCTGTGACCTGTCATCTAGCTTCTTTAGGTGTGTAGTTTCAATTTTCGTGTATGCCAAGCAACCGAAAACTCTAATGTGCTCAAGACTTGGTTTCTTCTCTTTAAGGCATTCGTAAGGTGTCTTGTCTTCTAAAGCTTGGGTGGAGATTCTATTAATGATGTAATTCGCGTGGCGAACTGCTTCACCCCATAGATAATTTGGAACCTTCATTGCCTTAAGAGAGCTTCTAGTCATCTCCATTAGTGTTCGGTTTCTTCTTTCTACTACGCCATTTTGCTGTGGCGTATAGGGAGCTGTAAGATTTCTTCTTATGCTGGTTTTATCGCATAATTCATTGAATTCTAATGATGTAAATTCGCCTCCACGATCAGTTCTAAGAGTTAAAATCTCTCTTTTAAACTCTTTCTCAACCAATGCCTAAAGACTTTGAATTTCTTGAACGTATCTCCTTTCTCCTTCATGAGAATTGTCCACATATATCTCGAGAAATCATCCACAATAACAAAGATGTATTTGTTATTTCCGGTTGTAGATGGTGTGATAGGACCGCAGAGATCCGCATGTGTCAGCTCAAGTGGTTTCTTAGCTCGAAACATTGCGGTTTTGGGAAAAGATTTTCGAGCCTGTTTACCAACTAGACAAGACTCACAGATTATAGTCTCATCTCTTATACTCGGCAGACCATGTACCATATTCTTTTGAGACATCTTCTGCAACGTTTTGAAGTTGACATGACCCAACCTCGCATGCCATCTCCATGTCTCATCCTTAAACTCAGCTTTCATGCTCATCGGTTTGCCGATAGTAAGTGAGATCTTATAGAATTTGTTGCTTGATCTTGTCACGCGGACTAACAATCTTCCTTTAGGATCATGAACAGTTAGATAGTCTTCTCTCATTCTAACATCACATCCTACTTCTGTAGCTTTTCTTAAGCTTAGAATATTGCTTTTCAAGTGCGGAATGTAAAAGATATTCGTGACCAGATTTCGTTCACTTTCTTACTTTGAAACAAAATCGAACCCTTTCCTTCAATGTTCACACAAGAGTCATCACCAAACTTGACTTTCCCTTTGATTCTTTCGTTTAGTTTTGAGAAGAATGATTTTTTCCCTGTCATATGATTACTCGCTCCGTTGTCTAAATACCAAATTCCTTGTTCTCCATCCTTGGAATCGTACTTCTTTGGCATAACTTTTTCTTCATTCAAAAACACAAGTTCATGCATGTACAAAACCTCATCCGCATCTTCGGTCTTTGCTTTGTTAGCTTCGTGTGTTTTATGAATTTTATCGGGACAAACGGATGCATAGTGACCAGCTTTGTCACATCTATAACATATAATCTTGGACTTATCCTTCTTCTCCTTCTCTCGATGTTGCTCAGGTTGGTTCACAGGTCTTTCTTGCGAGTTGTCTCAACCTCTTCCTTGACCTCTGTTTCCTCGACCTCCTCTGCCTCTACCTCGACCGCGTGAGTTTTTTTGTGAGCTATAATCTGAATACAACAAATTTCCTTGATTGTCTCCACCATCATGATCAACTATTCTTTCTTCATAGACTTTCATTCTTCCAATGATTTCTTTGAAGTTGGTTGTATTTAAGTCTACCCATTGCTCGATGGATGCAATCATGTGAATGTATTTTGATCGAGGTAAACTATTTAGAAACTTTCTAACTAGTTTATTTTCTTCAATCGTCTTACCAAGAGATGCTGCCTTGGTAGAGATTTCCAATAACTTTCCTACAAAACTATCAAATGTATCGCTCTCTTGCATCTTTAATCTTTCAAAATCCATCATCAGAGTTTCAAGACGAGCTTCCTTGACCTTGTCGACTCCAAGGTTTCTCGATTTGATGGCATTCCAAATTTCCTTCGGTGTACCTTGTTCTCCAACTTGCAACACAAGCGATTCGGGAATTGCTTGGAACAGAAGTGCCTTAGCGATATTTTTTCTCAGGATCATTCATTCCTGGATCAATGGTTTCCCAAACTTTGTAAATATTCAGAATTATCTCCATTCGCATAGCCCACATGGTGTAGTTTGTGGGTGTGAGAATTGGGCTCTGAATTGGCGGTGGTGCAATCTATTTTGCACGTACAGGTGGTGCGTCTCCCATCTCACGAGAACGCCGGCTATAGGTGATGATCTTCGTCTTCTATGGCTCAGGATTCGTTCTTCCTTAAGCTCTGATACCAATTAAAGTTTCGTAAAGATCATCCCTTCGGTAACTTCTCTGTTTTGTTTCTTATAAGCTCTGTTTCTACTTGCAGCACAAGTAATTGACCTTAGGTGAAAGATCACGAGACTAGAGATCACAAACAGTTTGTGTTTGTTACGAACTTGAAGCCGAGACACACAAAGACTTTGTGTTTCGATTTCTCTCTCTCTCTCTCTCACGATGTTTAAGACTTAGAAAACAAAGATCAAATGAACAACTTTTCTTTTATTTGCTTATGGAAAAATATAACTAAAAAAAACCTAAATCTCTCAATGTTTTCTCTTCAAATTGATCACAACTTTGATCGACCCTTTTATATGTTTCCTAAGACTCAACTCTCATAGGTCTATAAGGGAAACAACGACTTTCCTTTTCCTTTTTTAAAAGAGATAAACATAAAATTTTAATCCTATCTTAAACCTTATCCTACTCGATAACGATTTCTTAGGCGGGAAGATATTGAAGACTAACCAACATTTTCCTGTGGCGGTTTCAGCCATAAACCTTTGAAGGGTTTGGTATGAAGTGTACTGATAATGATCAGAGACATAAAGTGCTTTGTATTTAGTTCCATATTGCTCTACCGAACTAACAAGCTCAGAGATTAGTTCACCTGCATAAATGTTTCAAAGGAAAAAATCACTTCTCTTTCCCTAATAAGGTATTGTGATATCGATCTAAATGCTACACTTCTCCTTCCCTCCACTTATTATCTGAATGTGACTGGTTAGACTAAATTGACGATTCAAATCACTCGGAGCAGAGCACAACCAAGTCGGTTTCCCCTTCACTTCTTGTTTCTTTTCTAGCAGAGCACAACCGAAGAGAGTAACTTTAGACGAAAGAGAATACTACTAAGGAGGAGCATGTAAACTCACACCGAACAATGTTCAAAGCCAATCAAAATATGTAACACGTTCCAAATTAGCAAGAATAACATAAAGCTTCTTTACATTTTTAAATCAATTTATCCTTAATAGATTGTATTTATCTACTCTACATGTTCATATATATTGTCGTACCAATCCCGTCTCCGTTTCTAGAAATTTTAGTTAACCGTTTTTCATCTCTGTTACTGTCCCATTTTCTTGTCTCGGTTTCCGTCCCAGTGCAACCTAGTATAATACAAAAACTTTTTAAAAAACACTTTTGAGGAAAGATAGATTATAGCTGATTTTAACACATGTCAAAAGATATCACCAAATGGAAAATTAAAATAATATTATTAAAAAATGAATTAATATTCTAATTTTTACTAGAATAAAAATATAAAAAAGCACTTAGAATATAAGTGCGTTTTTCTTTAATGATTTTTAATCTAATCAGATTTAACTGTTTCAGCTGAGTTCATCCAAACTATCTTTTTTTTGTTAAAGTCATCCAAACTATCTTATAGCCTCTTTCTAAAGTAATTGATTTAGAGCTAAATTTAGAGGTTATGTTTTATTTATACGAGTGAATTGTAAAAGTCTTGGTCTAAATATATAAAAATCACTCAAATAGAAAACTACAACTAAAACAACCAAAATTAGCGGGTTTTTTTTTTCTGTTACTTTCTGTTTTGTCTTTTAGCAAAACCAAAATGTTATTAACAACATATACCGATTATTAGTATGTCTTATAAAAATCTTAGTCTATAAATATATATAAATCACTCAAGTAGAAATAATAACTCACATAACCAAAATTTAGAAGCGTTGAATGCAGAATTTAAGACAGTTAGTCTTTCTGCCATAGAAGGCAAAAGTAGCGAAACACTGGGTTTGCAAGCCGTGAATCAAGCAAATCTTCGAGCCCCGCGAAAGACATCGAGATTCAACGCGGCATGAGTTTGACATTAGACACTAGGAAAGAACGTTTGAGCTCCGCGAAAGGCAAGAGTCAACGATTGTGAGGAGCTCAAATCCTCTCACGATGTTAGTACACAGATTGCTGTATAGACATGATCAGCGGCCAACGTTGGTAGGAGGATCATCAGAAAGGCAACCATCATCCCATCCTGATTACCTAAAGATAGTGACATTAATGAAGAATTTTGGAACCGCTGGATGAACAAATCCTTTCGAAGCATCGACATGGTTGATGAACCTGGAGAAGAACTTCCTAGCAATTCGATGTCCTGGAGAGTTCAAGAAAGATGTGGTTGTACACTACTTGACAAAAGATGCATCCGATTGGTGGGACAATGTTGAGGAGTACTATATGGGAGGTTGGATCGGATGGGAGGATTTTTGAAAGGAGTTTGAGTGGAAATACTTTCCATCCTGTAAAACACAAATCACATCAGTAAACAAAGCAAAACAACCAGTTTGCCTCAATATTCTTGAGACAGAGATGAGCGTGCAATTTAATGAAGGGACATATAACATGTTTTGTAAAGAGAGTTTGTGTGTTAGGCGAAAGACTCCTATGTGAACCGAGAAAGTCTTACTGCCACCAGCAAAACCAATAGAGCAAGGGGAGAAAGACTCGATACTAGTTAACGGAGACAAATCTCCTGTCATATGATGAGAGGCACCAATATCGAGAATTACATCCCCAAGCAATGTCTTACCAGATAAGTTATCAGAAGACGAAGCACTGGCACTTTTTTTCTTTTGAATTAATTGAGTGAGAGCTTTACATTGAGCCTGTGTAAGCTCCGGAAAAGATGAAGAGTTGGATATGGTCGCATGAGCCATAGCAGGACCAGTGGATGAGCTAGCTGTGCCACGACCACGTCCCACACCACGACAATCTCTTCCACGAGCAGATTGACCACCGGACTTCCCACGATCATTCCGTTCTTGCCACCAATTTGGAAAGCCTACTATCTGTCAACAATTTTGCTTGTCATGACATGTTCTTCCACAGTGACCACACACATTATTGCGTGGCCTAAGAATTGACAAGTCTGAAGGCTGATCATGATGAGCAGAATGATCTTGTCTGGCGACAAAACCAACTGCATTATGCACTTGTTCCTTAGCGCGTGATGCTTCAAGTCTCTGCTCTTCACGAACGAGTTTAGAGTAGACTTCTCCTAAGTCTGGAAGGGTATCCGTACTAATGGTTATTGTGCACAGACCACCAAATCTCGAATCATCAAGGCCCCTAACAAAATGATGCACTTTTTCTTCCTCTCTTTCTCGTGCTAGCTCATTTGCGGCATCACACACGCATGAAACAACAGGTTGAGACACTTGGAGTTCTTCCAAAGCTTGGACAAACGTCCAAAATAGTCGAGAATACTCTGTCCTTCCTGTCTATCGGATGCTAGCTGAGATTTGAACTGATGAACATGAACTTTATTTCCCACCGAGAAATGCCGTTTTAAGTCCGTCCACAATTGATGTGCATCAGTGATAAAGGAGACAGTGGATCGAACCTTAGGTTCAATCGAAGTACGAATCCATCCTACAATCATTGAATTGCAAGTAAGCTAATCTTCATATTGATGATGATCACTCTGCGGCTTTTTCAAAGTTCCATTGATGAAGCCCATGATTGTAAAATTTCTGTTGGATAATATACAAAGACCATTAGTGCGAACCACATCCAATATCAGATTAAAGTGAATGAGTTCATATATAGCATCTGCAAAACAAATCTTCAAATTCCATGTAAGCCTCCTCTCTTTCTCTCTCTGCATATTATCAAAATTGATTTTATATTTGATTGTATTATGTGTCTTTATCTGTAAAGATTGATAAATTTGCATGAAGAAGCTTGAAAGTGTGAATGAAAATGGCTTACCTTTGGATATAGAACTTTGTACACCTCTTGGATAAATTTGTAAATCATTTAGTTCATTGTTTAAGAATCTAGATTAAATATGCAGAGAATAATATATATATTGTGAACAACACAAATATAATGGGTGTGTTCGCTTTGCTTTTTTAATCATTTATGTGATTTGCTTTTTCACTATATATGGTCTCTACTAATCCATCTTTAAATGCAAAAGTGTTATTAATGTGGCAGATTGAACGATGAAAGTCATAGCTGAAGGATTGAATATCATAGCTGAAGGCTTGGATACATCAAACATAGGGCTATAGACATCAACGAGGTTATCCGATTCAAAGATATTGTTGCGAGGTTGTTCTGTCTTATTTTTTTATTGTCCATATCATTATCAATATTTTGCATTTAACTTCATTCTAGGAATTGAATATACGTGAGCCACTTATAGAAGAAATTGATACGAAGGATCATATGCTTTTATAATCTTCGAGCACTTTAGATGTGTAGGATGACCTGAGAAGTTACAGTTCTTGGTGTTTGATCATGAATAGATCTTCGGAGCAATAACGATTGAAAGGAAAACTATATTCGCAAGTGATCAAGTGATCGAGAGATGTGGATGAAGTCTGAGTTCAACTACTCAGGTTGATGTTCCTCTGTATCCATTTGGAACTGAGGAGGATAATGATGATGACGACTCCGAAGCTGGTTTTCTGTGTTTCTTTTGTGATTGTGTTTATGTTTTCTTTGATTCACTCTTTGAGACATGAGTTTGATTTTCATGGAATTAGAAATGAATTGAAGCTGAATTTCTACGCTATAATTAAAAGCTACAATATTATGCCATATAATGTAAAATTCTCTAAATTTTCAAAGTTAATGTTGTGAATAATCTTTCAATACACTTTAAAAATCGTTAACTGAGATACTATGTGTGCTTTTGTATTTAAAAGGTAAATTACAAATGGACAGAAACACATATATGAAAAACCAAAGCTATAACAAATGAAAAAAATAAAAATATATTTACTCAAAAAAAGTTCCAATTTTAAAATATTTAACATTTAATTATTATCGCTATAGTATAAAAATTAATAAAAGTAAAATACAGTATTGACTTTAACAAAGTAAATATCGAAGGATAACATATAAAATATATTGATTATATTGATTATATTGTGAAATTTAATTGTGTAATGTACCAACAAAAGAGAGAGAGCCTCATTTTAGGTGAATAACATAAGTATATTATGTTTGCAATAATAATTATTTTTCAAGAAGTTGTAATGTGACTTGATATTTTTTAACCACATGTATTTTGAGTGGTAATCATTTTCGTAATTTTGGTTTGTTATTAATCCAATTGATTTTATTTATGGTTGTCTCATATTGTCTTTCTATGTAGAAATATTAAGTTTTTGCGACGCAAATTGAGTGTATGAATGAGAGCAGCTACTTTAAGCTGATAAAAACTCTGTACATTCTCAAATATAATTTTTTGGGTTTAATTGATTCATTTTAGATAATATCGACTAAATATGCAGTGAATAAAAGGAGTTTCTTGATATGCTCAGGTTTTCACCCGAGATAACACTGCAAGCGTACAGATGTACGTTGTAGTGGTTCGGGATCGAATCCACAGAGACCAAAGAGTAGCACGAAGAGTTAAGATCAAACAGCGGGTTAAGGCTAAAAAGATGTTTTGTAAGATGATGCAAATTTCAAAAGTAAGAAAGCAAAGAAAACGCAGCAAGCAACGAGGTTGTAAACTATTCAGAAAAGTGTTGGGCATCGGGTATTCTCAGGGAAACATTTCATTGTTGACTTAAA
>OVAN01014508.1:0-11989 GCA_900406275.1 Anastatica hierochuntica | reverse complement strand
CTGATTAATTCTTATATTCATGATCTGATTTCCTGCGATTCCCTAACGCCTAACGCCTTCGCCATTTGATTTTAATCGTTTTAATATACATTCTATTTAGTCACAAACAAACAACCATACACCTTTTGTCTTCTAGCTTGATCCGAAATTAAGAATTTTAGTGTGTTTCTTGGTCTCTGTGGATTCGATCCCATCTATACTACTGTGTTTGCTGTGCACTTGCAGTGATATATTTCAGGTTAAAGCTCTGAGATATCAGGGAATCAAGAGGCCAAAAAACACAAGATAGTGGTTACCTCAAGGTAGTAGAATGCCAAAAAGCCACAAGATACGTCCGGGTATCAAGAGGGCAAAAAACGCAAGCTAGTGTTTACCTCCGGGTAGTAGAATGCCAAAAAGCCAAAAGATGCGTCCGGGTATCAAGAAGCCAAAAATGCGTCTTAAGAACCTAAGAATTGTCTAAGGACGAGAATCAGAACTCCCTCAAAAAAAAGAGAGAGATAATGAGATTATCCCAACGTGAAACTCAAGAACTCTTGCAAGACACGACAAAGACTAGAGGCCAATAAGCCAAAAGTCAAACAACCGGAGTATCGATAAAAGACTAGAGGCCAATATGCCAAAAGTCAAACAGCTGGTATATCGATAAGAGAACATAGGCTAGAAAGCTGGAAGTCGAGACGATCAAGACGCAAAGGCCAGAAGCTTATAGCCAGAAGCCAGCTGACCAAGATGCCAATGGTAAATAACTCGCCAGAGCATCGACCATGAATGTCATCTCTAAATCCAAGTCAAAAATCTGTTAAGGCAGAAAGACAACTGGGAATTAGAAAAATATTCAAAGAAGACCACGAAGGGCCGAAATACGAGTTTTGAGCCCCGAAGGGCAAACAGAAAGAAGGCCTAGAAGGCCACCAAAGAGTTAAGGCCACAAAGGTCATGAAAAGTCATTACAAAGCCTACAAGGGGCAGAAGTAAGCCTCCGGGTCTAGAGGCTAGGCAGTTGGAGGATCGGGACAGGCATATTTCTCGGCATTTAGCACAGAGTCCGTTGGGGGCGTAGAAGTTAGGGCAGGAGGAATCTTCGATTCATCTTCAAAGGTGGGAGCTTCGAGGTCATTCTCTTCCGCCTCCGCAATCACCACCATCTTGTAGTTCTCAAACTCCTCCTGAAAGTTCCAAGACTTGGCCTCACCCTTGAGGTAGTCCTGAACCATATCCCAACGTCCCGTGATCTTGACGTCGTTGACGGCCATGGACATCTCCTCTAAGAAGGTGGTCACCCTGGCATCCAGGTTCCACTTTCCAGCTTCGCCTTCTCCTCAGTCAAGGTGAGGACCTTTTATGTCGCCTTCTCCTTCTCTGATTCCAGCCCTCAGAGCAATTCCTTCATCCCCCTCAGCTCTTTCACCAAGCCAGCAGACTTGTCCTTCTCTGCCTTCAGCTTAGCGAGATAGTCCTCCACCTGGGCCTTCCCTGCAGAGATCACCTTCGTGGTGATCTGATCCTTGGCATGGAAGAGCGATGCAACTAGCTAAAAAACAAAGAGGAGGAAAGTTGGCCAGGAAAAAAGGAAACAACCAAAGGCCAGCCGAAAACTAAAGGTAAACCAGTTACCTTGATCATCCCCTTCTTGACTTGGTCAAAAATGCCCAAGTTGTCAGAACATGGAGGGCTGGAAGGAAGCACAGGGAAGACGGAGCTCTGTAGGTGCTCCAAGGCACCAACGAGATCGCAGATAGGGGAGGAGAATGGCTTGGCAGGAAGACTCTTCTGCTTTTTGCTGGAGGCAATGGCCTTCTGGGTCCCCTTCCTCTTGGACCCAGCAGAGGGAGACTCCGAGATCTCCACCACCTCTGGAGCCTTGCTCCCAGACGCCAACTATGCCTTCCTCGCTACTTGAGCCTTTTTAAAGTCCTCCAACGCCTTAGACCCAGATCCTGAAATATTCCCTGCAAAACGACAAAAGGTCAGCCAAGAAGTTAGTCAAAAGGGGGATAGAAAACAGAAGCAAAAGGCAGTGGACAAACCCCTGATGCTGCTTTTGCTCAACGCTTCCTCACTTAGCAAAAACGAGATGCTCCTTTCTTCAGCATAGATCTCTAAAGCTTCCTCAGCTTTCTCCTTGCCTTCCTCCGATTTCTCCGTAGACACTTCTACAAAAAACGAAAAGCCAAGAAGGTTAGTGACAAAGCTGGAAGCAGAAAAAAGAAAAGCTTCCTAAACCTACCAGTGAACTTTCAAAGAGTAGAGAATCTAGAAGACGACCTGACTCTCATAAAAACAAACTTTTGAGCCCAATGCTTGGTGAAAGCTGCCCCCTTCCTCTCCTCTTTTTCCAGCTCCAACACCAGAGGAGCACCGACTCGAGGGCAGAAGTAATATATGCCTTCACTCGGAAGAACATGGGTGAAATAATAGGAGTAGAGAAACTCGTTAATGCCAAGATCCAGCCCATGGAACTCGTTGAGCACCTTGATGGTGGTAAGGATCCTCCAAGAAGGTGGGTTTAGCTGGGAAGAATAGATGTTGAAGTGTTCTGAGACTTTCTTTACCAGGGCCGGTATCGTACCCCTGACTCCGGCCTCAAAATAGCCTTCATACGTGGCTATATCATCTCTTAGGCATTCAGAAGCCCTCTCATCCTTCCCAGGCACCCTCAAACGGACATTTTCTCCGATGAAATATTGCTGCTGCCACTCTTCCAAAATCTCAGAGCTCACATTAGAAAGAGGGTCGACCTTCAGAAGCTCTAGACCCGCAGCGGATCGCAAGGGCTGAGGATTGGCTTAGGGGATCTCCGTGTCCTCAAAAGATCCTTCGGCCTCGGTAGAGGGACTAGTCCTAATCAGGTACCTCTTCTGAACGTGAGCACCGACGGAAGACGAAGCTATCGGAGAAAACTCATCACCAGAACTGGTCATTCTGGGCTCAGAAGGGTTTTGATCTTGGATCTAAAGCTCGATTGGGGCAAGAAAGCTTAAAAGTTAAGGCTAATTCGAAACCCTAAGAGTTGTTCTCTGGAATTTATCCTAAAAGAAGCGAAAAGAAGAAGGAAGAAGAAGATATAACGTTAAATCGCGGAGGGAAAGCTCGACAAGGATTCCAGAAGCAAAGAGTTTAGCAAAAAAAGGAAGAAGATGAAGTTAAAATGCAAGAGAGAAAAGAAAGAAAAGGTTTAAAAGGAAAGAGAAGAGATCAAAATCAGCCGCACACGCCCAATCATTTGTGCACATCTCTCGAAAGTAACGGCTATATTGTTTCTTCTCAAATCTTTGTAAATCTTCATCAACGACTATAATCTCTTCCTCTGATCCTCACGAAATCAATGGCTGAGATTTTTCAACAAAACAACAGTCCTTGAAAAGTGTTAACGACTCATGAAATTTGAAATTCAAAGCCCTGAGGGCAGATGTGAAGAGCCAGAAGCGACCTCCCGCTGCAATGGCGCCCACTATCTGATGGAGTTCAAACTAAAAGCAAGCAGACACTTATAAAAAATAGAAGCGGCGCAAGTCACAACTAAAAAGGTCGAGCAACTAATGGCTTCCTGCCTAAGCCACATGGAAGACATGTTATTCCACAGCTTCGGATCGAACCTGCGCAATAAGGGGCAAACTGTTGGGAGTAATTTAGGCCAAGAGAATTCCTCCAGGCTTAGATGGAGCACAACAGTAAGACCTCAAATCAGGGGAATTCCCAGAAGCCGGAAGCAAGACGACGTTGCATAACCGGAAGCCAGAAATCAGACGACCCTTCATAGCCGGAAGCCAGCCGACCGCCGATTGTTGCTTGTTTTTACCATTTAAATTAGCAGATAATGATGTGTATTATATAGATAAAGCTGCATATATTTTATAGATAATCATGATATATCCAATTCTTGGAGGGATAATCATGAACTCCATGTATAAATATAAAGCTTAAGGCCAAAACGTAGACACACAAAACCCTAGGCTAAGAAATCAATACAACACTTGCCTTTTTTGCCATCATCAATCTTAAAGCTTAGAATAACTTCAAGCTACCTTTGCTAAAACATTCATTGACCTCCAGCTTCCGTAGTGCTTACAAAGAACGATCAAAATCACCCATAACAGCAACGGCGGTGGCTTTATCGATCATCGCCTTTTTAGTCGGTTTGCGTTTACGGTCCTCCTTCGGAGCTTTAGAACTCCCTGCGTCACTTCTAGTGGGTTCCTTCTCAAGAGCAGTGGCAAAGGTTGGTTGAAAGAGGAAGAGAAATAAGAAACGGGGAAACCCTAAAAAGGGGGAACTAACTGGAAAAGCTAAGGAAGAAGGAAGGATTCTAAGACTGCAATGGTTTCCTAAGAGAAAGAAAAGAAAGATAAAATTAATTTAAGAAGGAGAGTATGGAAAAAGAAATTACCTTGAAGATCGTGTTATGGAGCGTGAAGAAGTGGCGATTAACAGTTATAATGACTGCTTTATATCATTTCAAATCATCGCGGCATCCAAGGCTGAACCGTTCATCTTCTCACAAGCCTAGTCGTTCGATTAACCAAGTGAATTTGGGCCGTTAGATTTAAACAAATCGAATCTCTACATTAGAGATTGATAGTTATCTATCGCAAAAGATAATGATGGCGGAATCTTGGCAGGATCCGCATCTAAGCCCAAGAAGTTTCTGGCCCTAGATGTTGGGGGCAACTGTTGGGTCTGGATTTCGCAGGCCCATAAAATAAGAAGGGTTTGAATAAAATCAGAGTAACGGCGTGGACCTGGTCATATGGAGCAACCGATCCCGAGATCTAGGGGAGAGGATACTACGCGATCAGGTGGCTGAGACTAAGGCTAAGGGTTATAAAAGGAAAGAGACGGAGGCTATGAGAGGGGGCTAGCATTATTAGGGTTCTAGAACATCACACAAAACTCAGAAATTTTTTTGTATTTTGATTCTTATTTGTGAGGTTCCGATACATTTTAATAACAAAAGCTTCATTCAATCCATCTCTAGTTCATACGGGATTCATCCCATTGCTTCTCCCTTTCCTCTAAACCTAATTAATCTAAGTGCGAGATCAAATCTCTCACAGAGCATTCGTACTGACCTCAATTATTGTAAAGAAGAACATAGAACTACTCCAAAACTTATATATTTGGGACCCTTAAACTTACAAGTCACATGGAAACTAGAGGTTTTTGTAACAACTAACAGTTATATCATATAAAAAACACTCCACATGCTTCCTCATGTCATACGATAACTTAAGAAGGTTGTCATTCATTCAACTTTTGCGGCCCTCTCTCGTCTATTCAATACAACTTTATTATTGTTCAGAAAAATACATAAATCAACTATATATAATATGCTGCAAAACTTAATATATAGTATTTATTTGTGTGTCGACCTCACTCTAACCACATGCTTTTACTGTGATACTATAGGATATGTTCATAAAAGATACGCAGAGAAAAAAACGTATACATATACATAGAAAAAATATTATTTTTCATAACAGAAAACTTTAGAATAGCTATATACGTGTGTGGATGTTTAGATAATGGCAAATAGAAACATAAGCTAATGATAAGCAGAGAATCAGATATCAAAAACGTCTAAACAAAGTGCAATATGCTCGTTCACATTTAAATGATCTATTGTTAAGTTTCGATATAACAAAACCATATATTATACTCCAAAACAAAACACGTGATTAGGTGTTTAACTGTATTTTTTCCCTCCGGTTAGGGTTTCTCAGTTTTCTTTTCGGTTTAGGGCTGTGTACAGAAATCTTAAATGGATGAACTCTATTTTGTATAATTGATTCGGTTTTTGTTGTTATGTTTGGCTGCAATCAAATCGGTTTAGGTTTAGTTTATTCGGTCAGGTTACATTGAACTTAGTTTTGGTTTGGTTTGATTTATTCGGTCCTTATACAAAAAAAAAGACAGATTTTGGTATAGTTTCGGTTAGTTGGTTACAGACCCAGTAAATTTAAAGAAATTACATAAAAAGCACAAAAAGGTTACAGTAAAGGTTAAAAACCAGGCCTAGTCTCCATAAATACCATTGGACCTTCCCGCTTCCCCTCAGCCCTATCCAATACACACACACCTCTCTCTCTTAATGGCGGCGACTACGTTTGGTATCAGCCTGTGGTTGGCCGTTACGGCTTCCTTTCTGTTAACTGCTACAAACGCCAAAATCCCCGGCGTTTACAGCGGCGGTCCATGGCAAAACGCACACGCCACCTTCTACGGTGGCAGCGACGCTTCTGGCACCATGGGTATTCATTCACTTTCCCTTTCGTTATTGATTTCATTTCGTATATATATCACTAACCATAGATTATGATTCACTAATTTTAATTTTTTTTTTGCTCTCTCTGTTTTTGGTCTTGGAAAGGCGGCGCGTGCGGGTATGGGAATTTATACAGCCAAGGGTACGGTGTGAACACGGCGGCGCTGAGCACCGCTCTGTTCAACAACGGCTTTAGCTGTGGCGCTTGCTTCGAGATTAAGTGTACGGATGACCCGAGGTGGTGTGTCCCGGGAAACCCGTCGATTCTTGTGACGGCGACGAACTTTTGTCCGCCGAATTTTGCACAGTCAAGCGACAACGGAGGGTGGTGTAATCCGCCGCGAGAGCACTTCGACCTAGCCATGCCTATGTTCCTTAAGATTGGTCTGTACCGTGCCGGCATTGTCCCTGTCTCCTATCGCAGGTCTCTTTCTCTGCTTTTTCTCTTTCTTCTTTCAGCACCGTTTCGTTTTTGTCGGTTTCCTTAAATTAGGCTACTCAATAAAATATTTAGCCGTAATTAAATCAAGTTTAATATAGCCGGAAAAAGAAAGATTTTGGATTTGATTAGTAATGTAAACTACGATTAACGAAATTTATGATTGATTGCAAATATTTGTTTGCAGGAATGATGCTTTATTATAAAAATGAGAGGTTGTTATGTGAATATATTACACTATAATATGCTAAATTTGATATGAAAAATAAATAAATATACCAAACATGTTATTTCTGTTCTAGTGTTTTGTTTTCCTGTAGGCTTGTTCCAAACTGAGAATGTCACTCTCATATTTTTTGTTTTATTCTTATAATTGATTTAAAATAACAAAAAATGAATTTTGATATAATATTATTTCGTTATCTTTTTGGGAAAACAAGCAGGAACATGTGACAACAGTAACCCAGAGAGATCCATCAAGATCTCTTTCTCCTTTTTTCTTGTCTTGTTGTTAAATAAGTTGTCTTTGTTTGTTTCTTTTCTCTGTTTCCTCTTCAGGGTACCTTGTCGGAAACTAGGAGGGATAAGATTCACAGTAAACGGATTCAGATACTTTAATCTCGTTTTAATAACAAACGTCGCCGGCGCCGGAGACGTCGTCGGAGTAAGCGTGAAAGGATCAAAGACAGATTGGGTGAGGATGAGTCGGAACTGGGGACAGAATTGGCAATCCAACGCCGTCCTCATCGGCCAATCTCTCTCTTTCCGAGTCGTCGCCTCAGATCGTCGTTCCTCCACTTCATGGAATGTTGCTCCTCCCTCATGGCAGTTTGGTCAAACTTTCTCCGGCAAGAACTTCCGTGTCTGAAAACCCAATAAGATCAACACTGTCATATAGTGAAGACAGCGAGTGATATGTTATTTGTTGTTTTTTTTTTTATAAGAGACAAAGAAGAAAAGTCATTTTTCCCGCCCTGGGTTTTCCGTTAAATTTTCTCGTG
Source organism: Anastatica hierochuntica (assembly GCA_900406275.1). Classification (NCBI taxonomy): domain Eukaryota; kingdom Viridiplantae; phylum Streptophyta; class Magnoliopsida; order Brassicales; family Brassicaceae; genus Anastatica; species Anastatica hierochuntica. Next base: position 4,284 of record OVAN01014508.1, on the reverse strand, counting down.
AAAATTCCGGTGGCTTTTGGGAAAATTTATCGTCGCCAAGATTCCTTCTTTAATGTTTGCAATTGCGAGTGATATGTTTGTTTTTTTTATTATGACATCTTCTGATAATAATAAATGTGTTAGAAATTTTTTGTTTTCTTTAAATTTCTACAAATTATAGTCAAAATTAATTTCACCATCGGTTTGGGACTAATGCGTCTCTGCATTTGTGAAGGTCTTGTAGTCATTGCATTTGATTGTATTGTGCCTGTGTTGTCTTTAATTCATATCGATATGATGGACTGTATGGTTCACTTTTAGGATATCGTTTTTATGTAACTATCTATCATTGTTATGATGTTTGTCGAGAATGATTTACAGGATGTAGATATGAAAAGTTTGGGTACTTTGAGGAAATAATAGACCAATATGTAAGTGTTCTGTCAATCTTTTACTTTTAAGATAATTTTTGGGTGTGAGTTAGATCTACATTTACTAACGATTTTTTAAGCAAGTAGAATGTTCACGAATATTTTTATCACTACAAACTGTTTCAAGTTAGAAATCTGAAAAAATAAACTGATAACGGATCTACAAAGATAGTTTTGTTCTCTTTTATTTTTTGTTAGTCAACTTTTATACTTTGTTTTTAAATATATTTACTAGGTTTTGACTCGTGTTTTGAAAGCGCATATTCATTTTTTAATATAATACAAAAGAAATATAGAGATTATATGATTTTTTTAATAAATAAACGGTATTAAAAAAAAAAATACTTTCGTTGCTGAAATGTATTACGATATGGATTGTCGATGTCAAAATGAAAATTAATTTCTACTACCATATATTTATGTCACAGACTAAACTTTCAATTTATTTATGTTATCGCTGTCAGATTTCTTATTGTATAACTCATATACAAAATTTATAAATACATAATAATTCACTATATTAAAAGTTTTCATAAGTTTAATTTCTTTATATTTATATTTTGATTATTTTATGAGTGAGATATGCAATGTTTTTAAATCAGATCAAGTTCAACCGCAAACAAGAAATATAGCCAAGTTGGTTCAATAATAAGTCCAAAAACCGGTTAAGAGACCGAATTAAACCGATAAAAACCGGAACCGACGAACCGTTGAACCGGATTCAAACTTTAAACATGAAATTTAATTTATTTCATTAATTATTATAAGTTTTTGACAAAATCACAAGTTTAATTTTAAAATATTCTGATTTTAAGCATTTTGTTTAATATTTTAAGATAATATGTTTCTTCTCAACTATGATATTAGTTTAAAATAATATAATTAATCTCAATCATAAACTCATTTCTAAAAATATCATTAAATTTGGTTGAACCCGGTCAGATCACATCAATTTGCAAATCGTCTTTATGTAATTGTTAATAAGTGAAATAAATTTTAAATATTGTCTTTTAGAAATGCTTAAAAATTAAAAAGATAATCATTTGCTCATTAACTAAATTAATTAGCTAAATTAATGGATTAAATAATCAAATTATTAGGTAATATATTATGTGTATAATTAATATTAATATAAGAGTCCAAAATTAGTAATATCACACGTAGATAAAGTTGTTGCGCTTCTATTTTAATAGTACATACTAGATTTTAATCTGCACTTTCAAAGCGCATGATTCATTTTTGGTATGATTTAATACAAAAAGAGAGAGATCTAATGATGATATGGATTTTATTTTAAAAAATTATAGTAAAGAACAAATATTATCATTACTAATGTAGTATCGATATACATCGCCGATGCTAAAAGGAAATTTAGTTTTTCTACCATATATTTATGTCATGGATATTACAATAATACGATTTAAAGTCAATTCATTTGTATTATCGTTGTCGAATTTCTTACTGTAGAACTCATACAAAAAATTTATAAATACATAATAATTCCTTATATTAAAAATTTTCATAGTTTTAAATTTTTGTATTTATATTTTGATTTTTTTTATGATCAATATGCAATATTTTTAATATTAGACCAATCCACAGGTCAGATCAGGTTTGACCTCAAACTGAAAACATAGTTGGGTCAAATAAATAATAAACCAAAAAAATAGACCGGTTAAAAGTCAAGATTAAACCGGTAAAGAACCAGAAACCGAAGAATCGTTGAACTTGATTCAAACCCGTTCAATTCTAAAAACATGATATTTAATTTATTTTATTAATTGTTATAGTTTTTGAGAAAATTTTACTTTTAATGTTTAAAAATATTATGATTTTAAATTTTTTTTAATATTTTAAAATAATATATTTATTCTCAACTACAATATTATTTTACAATAATATATTTATTCTTAACTATAATATTATCTGTAAAAATATCATTAAACCCGGTTCAACCGTCGGACCACAACGACCACCAACCCAAAAATTTACATGTTTGTTTTTCAAAAACATTGAATATTATACATGTTTAATAATTTAAATTTTTTTTATTTTTGTAAGTGTTAGTATGTGAACTTAATTTTAAATATTGTTTTTTAGAAGTGTGTAAAAAGAGAAAAAATAATAATCACTAATTAACTAAAAGAATTAGTGGAAAGAATAATCAAGTTGTTAGACTATATATGCATAGCTAATATTAATATAAGAATTCAAAATTGATAATATCACACGTAGACAAGAGCTGTTGTGCTTCTGTTTTAATATTATAGATATGTAAACAAGTATTTACGTTATATGAAGACAATCTTTGAGTGATATTAAAGTATCAAGTAACGATTGTGAGAAATGTAGGGAATCTAATGAAACTAGGCGATTATTTAGGTGGCTTCTTATGAGTCAAGTCAATATGGGCACATTAGATCCGATATCCAGAATGTGTTAACACTTAATAGAAATGTGTCACGGTAGGTAGCATCAACATTATTTACGGCAGCTTAAAGTTGAACTTTTTTTGTTTGATAACTCAGATATAAATCAAAGACTTTAATTGACTCATACTAACTTTTTAGGGAGGAGAGTAGCCCACGGATAGATTTTCTCTCCGGATTTGCAAGTGGGTCGAAACAGGGCCGTACTAACAAAATCGATGGTCCGAAGCGAGAAAAAATATGTGGCCCCTTTTTTGTTTTTCGTCTAGCATGTTGATAAACCAAAATCATAAAAATAGTAATTCAAAAATATGCATAAAAATTATACTAAATGCTCATCTAAATATCAAATTTATAATATAAAAAAAAATTCAAAAGCAAACAAGAAAATCTAACAATTATCACTAATGAAATATAACTCTTCTTGCATTTTTTCCTGCAAAGTCATTTATCAAACTTAAATAGTCTATTTCTTCAACCATAGCTCTCTCAATTGATAATAAAGCTAATCCATTCAACCTTTCTTGCGACATAGTGGACCGCATATAATTCTTGTTGAGCTTTAGTTTGGAGAAACTTCTTTCAGCTGATGCAACTGATACTGGAATGGTCAACATTATTCTGTAAGCAATCACCGTATTTGGATAACAACCTTCTCTTTTTATTAAAAAGTTCGGCACATCAGTAGGTGTTTGCGCTTTTGTTGGTAATACTTTGCAAAGAACTTTTATCTCAGAAAACAAATTGTTGCCATCTATATCGAAATGTGTACCATTCTTCAAAGAAACTTCAAGGTGCATGCAAGATGCTCTTAAACTGTCATCACCTGTTGATGTTAGCTTCTTTAAATCAAACAAAAACCCAAAAGTCTTTTCATACCTTTGAAACTGTTCAAATCTTGACTCAAGAGAAACCAATGCTTGATCCATCAAAGTGATAAAGTAACTAACTCTAAAAGTTTCTTCTGGTGGTAATTCCAAGGTTTCATCGACCTTCTTTGGATCCTCATCGTGTTGTTTTTTTCTTCTTATGAAACGCTTTTTTCTCATGAAATTTGTCTTCAATCTCCATAGCATTTGCAATTTTTTCAGCTTCAGATTTTGCTGCCTCAAAACCTGATTCTCTGTACTTCTGAAAAAATGAAATCAGCCCTTTCAACTGCTCAATTGCATCATCAATATTAATTTCCTTCGACTGCAAGGTCTTGCTTACTGTATTGACAGCAAATAGAAGATCATACCAAATAACCATGCCAAACAAAAATTCAAAACCTCCAATACCGTGTGTTTCACTTAATGCAAGTGATTCAGCTTCACTTCGTGTTTTTGGATCATCAGAGTCTTCTGGCAAGAAAAGTAAAGCATCTCTTATTTTCGGAGCTTGAAATCGTATAGCTTTCACTACAAGAAACTGGTCATTTAGCAACGAAATTTAGCGACGATTTT
>OVAN01014507.1:0-11990 GCA_900406275.1 Anastatica hierochuntica | reverse complement strand
ACAAAATATATATAACAAATAAGCCGCGCGTAGCGCGGCTATAGTCCTAGTATTGAATAAAATATAGTTAAAATCTTTGTGCGAATGTTTTGGTTATGGTTAATACTGGATCAAAAATTAATGTTGCTTTTAGAGAGAATAATTAGTCTTTAAAGAGACTATTATTAAGAACAAAGAATATTTTTTTTAAGAGAACATTATAATTGGTTTCAAAAACAAAGGTGGCGAAGATATATCAGATTCGTGAGGATGAAAAAAATATAAAAAACACGAGAAAATGAGCCTTAAATGTGAGTTGGAGATATACAAAGAATTGCAATTGCCATAACTTGACCGATCGTATTTACATTGTGTGAAACACACGAATCTACACTCGTTTCGATGAAGTAACCAATTTTCCACTTTTCATATCATATAAACTTTATTTTGAGAAAATTTTGTGGGTGAAATTTTTCTTAGAAATATGCCAATATAAATGTGAAGATCGTTAACATGTGACATCAAAATTACAAAACACAGGGAACTATGCTCAGTCAGTGCCGATGAACAATTCGTTCTTTAAATGTGTACTGATGCTATGTTAAAAGTTTTCCTCAATTTTATTTTATTTTAGTGTTTTTTGAGTTCAGTAATGCATTAGCTTTTTCTGTATTCGATTTCGTCTACTACTCTGGTTATGAATGCATTAGTTAGTGAATTCAATGTGGTGCATAGGCAAAAGAATTTTGTCTTATTTCAGTTTGTAAAATACTTTAAAGATAATGATTAGCAATCATTCATGTTATAATTATTTTTAACATGACATGATCCACACTAAGTTCTTTTTTATGTGTAACTTTTATAGACGTCTTTGATTATGATACCTTTTAACGTGAACAAAAATTAATATGTTAAAAATATTTGCAGGTTAACGAAATACATGTTACTATTAATACTGAGTTTCTTACCAATTTAGAAGTGAGGCTGACCAATGGTGGATCTTGGAAGAGAATATCGAACTTTGATGTTCTCGTATAAGTCAATATGATCAAACCACTAGACATACTTTCAAATTTTTTTTTTTTTTGGCTCAACATCAACTTTTTAATTAACCAAATGTTTTAGTACAAAGGATTTATAACCACACTACCTCAGTAGAGATTTTAACCATAATGACAATGATGCGGAATCTAGTATACCCCGGAACACTTTCGGAACCGACGTTACCATATTACCGTCATTGTACTTTAGACCACCAAACGAGAGAAAATTCAATCAACCATGATAGGTAAGAGTGAATTGCCCCTTAAACCACCAACTTAAACCACAAAGCAGACTACTAAACAAAGATCTAATGCAAAGAAAACAAAACCTAATAAGAGAGAGTATTCTTAACATCAAAGCGATGGTCATCGTAAAGTCAGAATGCATCCAGAACCAAATCGCCACAACACCTAAAGGCGAGTCCCTCCCGAGTAAGATTTGTCTTCTATGGAAAGGATCACAAGTTTGAATCTGAATGAGGCTCATCAAACTCTAATTGCAAGAAGCGGGTTTGATTTCGCCACCACCCCAAACTCCAGAAGAAACTCCCTGACCTGCGCAAAGTAAAAGGACGCAAACAATATCAAAACTGATCAAGGATCAACCGTTGGCCCTGGGAAAGTTGCTTCACTCAATGGGAGTCACCGAAGGAGAATTGAAACCCGCAGACCACCTCAAGCCCCAACATCCTCGCCCATTGCCACCTACAAGAACCGTAGGGAGGATCTACTTTGCCTTGTATAAGTCAAACTTCAGTGACAGACGGAGTGACCATGATGAAAGAGCAGGAGCTAAACCCTTTTGAAAATTAGCGCCCGCTAATTCAATCGGGAAACTGGAGACTGAAGCCTGATAGAGAAGCGTTGAAATGATGAAGTTATTATGTAACAAACAGTGAAATGGCCATAGACGACCACCCTTAGTTGCTCCTCCTTTCATCGCACGCCTGAATTAGAAAAGCCGCACCGGCACACACCAGTCAGCAACCATCTGGACACGCCATCGAGGTAGAGGGATCCTTCGACGCTCATCCGTGTGCACTTCACGAGATCTCGCACACTACAACCCCGTAGATGCACTGCAAATCCAGGACCCGAAGACTCACCACAAGACATAACGGAATATAGCAGATCCACCTGCTCAACCCAAATTTGAATATGGAGCCGCCACTTCTCCATTAGCCGCCGCTAATCAAGGTTTGAGCCAGACCCTAATCGAAAACTGATGACCCAAACAACATCACCCTAAAAGCCGACAAAACCCTACCACTCCTACAAGAAGACCTCGCTACTTCTCCAAACTCCGCCGGTGAGCAGCCGAATCTGCACCTGTCCAGACAGGTTTGAAAACTTAGGCCACCAACAAATCTACAGAAGCTGAGCAAAGAGGGCAACGATAGGAGGACGAAGAGAGGCAAAGAAAAAGAAGGGAAAATGGGGTTAAGCCCTCCGACGTTATCGCCGGAGGCGAAGAGATCGGAAAAGTTGTTGGCCGAGAAGAACCTTTGAGAGAGTGATGCGATGTGTTTTTTTACTTTCAAAATTTATTTTGAACATGATACTATCATTTTTTGAATTTTCTCAATATCCGATAAATAGTTTTTAGTTTTTTGGATTTTGATATAGCACTCGATATGATCTTCGACACCAATTATTTGGTTGGTAAGTTGAATTTATTTTCTAGAGTTATCTAAAAATCTAAATTTTAAAAAAATTTGGGGTCACTAATAATTACTTTTAATTTTAGGCGTAATCGATCAAATATCTAATGTTATAATCAGTCTGTTTATATTGTAGAAGATGAACATGTAGTCTATCCTACGAAGTTTTTGAATAGTATAAAAATCGTTGGACTACCCAAACATTGTTTGAAACTCAATGTTGGTGCTTCTATCATGTGTCTACGTAACATTGGTGCTAAAGGTAGATTATGCAATGGTGTTAGGCTAATTGCGACTCAACTAGTGCGTTATGTGATAGAAGGTTAATAATATCAGAAAATGATGTGGAATGAGACAAATTTTTGATCCTAAGGATATTTGTCACCCACCTGAAACAAATTTTCCCTTCAGAATGTGCTGAAGAAAATTTCCTATGGTGTTAGCTTTTGTGATGACCATCTATTAAAATCAAGGTCAAACATTGCAGAACATTATTTATATCTATCTATACCAGTGTTCTTTCATGGTCAGCTATACGATGCACTTTCGAGAGTTAAAGGACGTCGGGATTGAAAATGTTGATAACCAATAAAGAAGGAACATCTCAGACAAAAACAATGAATGTAGTCTACAAACAAGTATTTCAGAATATTTTGTAGTTCACTGTAAATTATCATTTTATATTTTTATTCAATGATTATTTATAAACTAACAAAACATACAAATATTGAACTTTAAAAAATTTCTTATTGACCCGATCATTTGATTTTTTGTAGGATTTTATTGTGTTTTTTGTCTTCAAATATGCACTTTATCTTTTCTAGTACTATTATTTACTCGGCTATTTAGTCCAAAATTTATTCTTATTTAATTTAATTTTAAAATGATACTTTGTAGGCAAATGTAGGATCTTGAGTTATTCACACTAAGATGTGTAATAAAATAATCTTATGTTTCGTAAACTTGATTTCTAGATTTTTTTTAGTATGATAAGTTGTATATCTCTAATATTAAAATAGAGCTAACAAATAGAACAAAAAAATATTTTAACATTTACCATTTACCAATAATATAAATTAAATGAACAGTGGAAGAATACTAAACCTTCCTAATAGTTAAGGAAAATATAAACGAAAATTATAAGTTTTTCCATGTTCGCACAAGGTGCGGACCAATAACCTAGTTACAATTGGTTTCGAAAGCAAAGGTGACGAAGATATATCAGATTTGTGAAGATGAAAAATATAAACAAAACAAGAAAAATTCGTCTTGAGTATGAATTTGAGATATACGAGGAACTGCAGTTGTCATAACTTTACCAATCGTTTTTACAGAACATGACATATGCAGATAGAGACTCGTTTCGAGAAGTCACTAATTTTGCTCTTTTCATATCATATCAACTTTATTTTAAGAAAATTTTGAGAATGAAGATAACTTTAGAAAATGCCAATATAAATGTGAAGATTGTTAACATGTGGGTCAAAAAATTACAAAACACAGCGAACTATGCTTAAAATAGTCATTGTTGATGAATATGTAATTTGTACGTTAAATGTGTATTGATATTATGTTAAAATGTTTTCGTCATTTTTTCTAGTGTTTATTGAATTCTCATATGTATTAAATTTTTATGTATCTTAGCATACATATTCGATCTCATTTCCTACTATTACTTTTTGGTTCTTTATTCGAATTAAAAACCCGAATTAAACTGCAAAAGCACAGATAGTTTCTGTAGCATAGAAAAAAGTCAAACCACAAAGAGCAAAGAAAGATACATTAAGCTCTATAGAAAATTTAGTTAAGCTTAACTAAATAGATAGTAGTTAATTTGATCTAGAGACTAATGGCTTATAAGAAAAGCTAACTAGAAGTAAACAAGAAACACGAATAAACAAAGGAAATAAACAAGAAAAAGAATGAAGTTTGCAAATGAGATATGAAATTGATGTGGATCATAAGCTAAATAATTGAAATAAGGAGATCAGGTGTTAATCAATGATGCTCAATCAAGCAATAAGAACCATTCAATGGCAAGAATCAATCAAAGTCAACTAACTCACTCCTATGAGATTAGTCCATTTACTAATCACTTAATCATACAAATCTATCGATGATAATAAAGCAACTAGTAATCATTAAGCATAAGTCCTATAAGCCAAAAAAATTACCTCAATCAACTATTCCCATAAGTTGAGAATGAAAAGCATGTTTAAAATTCTCTCAGAAATTTCATCGAACACCTTCCAGCGTGAAATTCCTAAAGTCTAGAGTCAACTTTTCCACGCTTAATCTAGCATGAAGCAACATGAAAATATGTGACTCAATATAGATCAAGCATCAAACACCATTCATCAACACTCAATCATCTCTAAATCTACTACCCCATAATCCACATATATCAACTACTCACACATAGCTAAAGAACTCATAAAAAAGATAGAATCAATGAAAAATCAAAACTTTCTTAAAGGATTAAAACGATTCAATACAAAACTTTGATCTTAGTCAAAACTGGCTCAAAGGAAATCAAACTTAGGTTAGAATGTGTTTAAAATTGTATTTCTAGGAAAAAAGGTTGAACTGGGTCGACCCGACACAAATCGGATCGAATCCAAGACTTTTGAGCCATCCCAGGAAAATATGAAGTAGGTAGAACTCCTTCTAAGTACTGCACATGTAGAGTAATTTTATCTGCCTTCTGCGTTGGATGTGTAGGAGTAGGCACAACTCCATATGAGTTTTGCACAAGTAGGGTGATATCCGTGTCTTTGTTCCAGGAAAATATGGAGCAGGCATAACTCCATATAAATACGTACACAAGTATTTCTAATTCTGTCAAAGCTTTAAATATGTTATATCCTTTGTTTCGCTCCCATATTCGGGTACCAAACCGCTTATCGAACTCCACTTCTCAAGATGGCTCTGCAAGAACCTGAAAAGATACCGAAAATGTAAGTACACAATATTAAATGCACCTATGACTCTAAAATGATCAAAGTAAACAAGTGACTAAAACTAAGAAATGAGTTAAAATAAGACTAAAATAGCTACATATTAACTCTAAAAAACATGCAATTTATAACGATAAGCTTTGTTTGTCCTCAAGCAAAGACTTTCCTAGAGACGAGGTTTGAAAGCAAGAGCTCATTGCTAAAGTAAAAGTCAAAATGCCTCAAGTAAAATTTCCTTAGGAAGTAGTATTATATTGCAAGAATCAAATGAAACACAAGATACTTTGCCATACTCATCACACTATCAATCTCTAGAAAATCTAAGCTAAGTATCCATTTATCCTCATATCACCAATTCCTTGAAATTCATTAAGTTTTATTAGTGAATTCTCACAAATGGACAAAAAAAATCCAAATCCATTTGGCTGGGAATGAAAAGGCTAATACGAAGAAGTATTTTAAGGTGGCTTCAGTCATATTTTTGGAGTAGTTTACTCTCTAAAAGTGGAGGAAGACATGGCAAAATCGAGGTAGAGATGAACAATTTATGCTTGCAAAGCTTATGCTTCCATTAAGTGTTATACCAAAATCTTATAAACTTCTTACACTATCCAAAATGTTTCTCGTGTTATGTTTTAAAAAAATCTTCAATGCTCTTTAATAGAAAAATCTTTGATTCAAACTTTTCAACTAACCTTCAATTTTACTTTAACTCACTAGGACTCTTTTCTTTTTGATTTTTGCTTAACTCTAGCCATAAATTCCTTTTTGATCCACTAAACAAAAAATCTTTTTGATTCAATCTTTCATTTCTTTCATACTTTGTGGATCCCAGTGGTATTTTCTTTCAAGGCTAGAGCTAGCTATTTTTTGAACCTTTAAGTCACTAATGTCCTCTCATTTATTCTTCTTCTTTTTCTTTCTTTCTCTCGTTCGTACATTCCTCTACTTAAGCTTAAGTTCCCCATTTTAAAACAAAACAACTCCCAAATAAATCCAAACCCGTAAATTATATTAAGAGCTACCTCCCTACGAATCCTATGAATCTAATTAGCCTTAAAGTGAGGCTAACTCTAAGGAGGCATAGACCTTGTTTTTCAACTTCAGTTTACACGGGTTTTTGTCCATGTGTGCACCTTCCAAAAGAGGCTTCACAATTCAAAGTAATATGGTGTTTAAAAAGAAAAGATTTAGGATCAAGGGTGAAGTAACACTCTAAAAGTGAGAGTAGCCACTTGGATTAACAAGACTTATAGAATTAGGTAAATATAATCCAAATGTACTAGTGTTTTACCATGATTTTAGCATTCCAAGCCCATAACTGAGAGTTCTAAAATTATTAAGGTTCTACTTAGTGGAGTTGACTTCAATTTAAACAAGTTTCAACTTTCACAAAGGTGGCTTGAGCGATAAATTCCAAGTATGTATTTTCCGAATTATTCACAATGGTTCATGAAACATATTACTAATATCAAAGACATTTCATTTTTAAAAATGACAAAGTCGACTTACAAGGCAGTTCATATCATTTCTCTCTATGCTAATGCAACCTAAATGCTACTAACCACTTAAACATATTCATATGAATGCAAACTACATGACTATTTTTTGGAAAAGTTTTCAACCGCTTTTTCGGTTTTTATATGCTTTAGCTATTTACAGTGCAATGCATGAGACTAAAAGATTTAAAAGAAAAAAAAACAACTAAAATCACCATTAACAACTAATATCTTCCCCCAGACTTAAATCTCACTGTCCCGGAGTAGATTAAAGCTCAAGAGAGGAGGACTTTAAACGAACCAAACAAAGTGGTATATACAATGGTAAGGAGGTACTAACTTGGAGTTATTGATGGAAGCGAGTGGTAGAGGAATCTTGGCCTCGAGATTTCTTGGAGAAGAATTCAGTTGGAGCTTCTTGGATTCACCTTTAGTTTCCTTAGAGTCTCTTATATGAGCTTTCCTTGGTAGTGGAAATGATTGAGTTTGGTACCTAAATAAGAGAATTAGGCAATGTAAGTTTCAAAAGACAATTCAAAACCAAATGATATACTAAGTAAGAGCGTAAATTATAAACCATTTCAAGCACAAGAAATCTATACTCATTGGATTTACTCATTTCCATTTAGTATAATCATTCATCAAATTTCAAATTCCAACTCATGTAGTTTATAATTGCAAACCAACTAAGCTAAATCAAATTCATCATCATTTTCTAAAGTCAAAACACACAAATTCAAATTCATGCATTGTACTATCACTGGCATCTCTAAACCATGTCCTTAAGTCAAATTCAAACAATCAGCTTAGCAAACTCAAATAGAAAAGTATTCTTAGACATTAAACTCAATTATAAGGAAACATTTACCACATTTTCCCATAAATACACTCAAAATCTAACCTAAATCACAAGCATAACCTTTAAATTAAACTTAAAATGAGTAAAAAGAAAATGATACTCATGGGATTGCCTCCCAAGTGCGCTTATTTAATGTCTATAAGCTTGACATGATCTTTTAGTGAACTAGTGGGTGGTGAAATGAGAACCACAAAGATTCTTAGCTCTTTTTTCCACGAGCTCGAACTTGAGGATATTCTTCATGATTTCTTCAATACCCTATTGGCCTTTATCCATCATTTCTTTTGGGATCACACTCCTAGCGCTTGTAAAAGGCTTAGGAATGCCTTTACACTTGATCTTGTACATAACAATCCCATCCTTGTAGCAAATTGGAATAAGAGTCATCCATGAAATGTCATTTATCTCGAATTGTGTCTTCTCATTCTTGACTTCCCTTTCTTGGTTCGAGAACAATTGGAAAAAGTTCTAATCACCAAAGTGTTTCTCATCATCAACCACTACTTGTGGCTTGTCTTTTTTCTTTTCACCATGATGCCTCTTTGGCTTCTTAGCCATACTAAGAAAAGCTTCTTTAGACCCTTTTTCATTGTTTTTTTTTCAAGAAACCATTTAAAACCTTCAATTAGATCAAACTACTCCTTTGCTTCATTTCATATATTTTGTATAGAGATTGTCTCATTATATCCATCATAAGCATTAACCATCTTGTAGGATTTCGCGGGATCGATATTGGCGAGAATAAACTCCTTATTTTTGAAGTCTATCTTGGTCCCAATGGTTTCAAGGAAGGGAGTGTCAAATAGCAAAGGGTACTTACTTTTTCCCTTCATCTCAAGAATTACAAAGTTCGTAACGACTATGCAATCTCCAGCCCTCAAGGGATAATATTCAAAATTTTCTATAGGTTGCTTAATCGAAGAATCACCAAAAGTAATAGGAGATGTTGGATTGATAAATTCTTTGATGCCATGCTTTCTAATCATGCCAAAATAAATCAAATTCACCCTTGCTCCGCTGTCCACCAAAACTTTTCTTTCATATATCGTTTCTAGCAAACATGGGACCATAAATTTCCTGGTGTTCTTGAGTTGATAAGCTTCTTATCTTCCTTGTTAGAAGGCAATATACCATTTTCTCAATATCTTCTTATGATTAACTCTCTTGACAACAAGATCCTTAAGAAAAGTTTTCCAATTTTGGGTTCTCTTTAGCAATCTTCAATCATTTACGATTACACGGAGATGAATGATCTTCATAGTACTTCTTGTAGCTTTCTTCAAGGAGTTTCTTCTCGAATCTTCCGGGAAAAGGAAGAGGCTTATATGGTTGTATTTCTAAATCGAGATCCAACTTTGTAGATGTGTCTTTAGCCATGTGATCTCTTTCATTCCTGATAAATTCTTCTTCTTTACTCGAAAGTCCATCGCCAACTTTAGAGCTTCTTTTTGTTTCTTGAGTACAAGAAACAATCGAGACTTTTTCACATGTGTCCCCAACAATTTTACCATTCAAAACCTTTCTCCATGTATTTTGACACAATTCTCTTTAACCTCATGACCAAATAGTTCTTGAAGTTCCATTCTAGACATATTAACTTCAAACAAGAAGCATTCCTTCTCATAATCATCTTATTCTTCAATGGTATTACAATAATCTTTTGGATAAGATTCAAGGGTTTCCGTGAAGATTTCTTCCACATGACTATTGGAAGAGGACACCCTTTGTGTTATCTTCTTCTCAAGTTCCATGACACGAGATCTAAGACTTTAAAGCTTCACATTTACCTCATCAAGAACAACTTTCACCTTGTTTATTTTCTCAATGTTGTTATTTAGCTCATTATCCGCTCAGTTTTGCCCTTCCATGATTTGTTTGATTAAAAGCCTTGCCTCATCATCTAAAGGTGGTGGATAGGTGGATTTCCTTGATTTTGGAAGCTTGATCCTTGATAGTTAAAGTGCTTCATTTGTGGAAAGTCTCTTTGGTTTTGGAATTGATGATTAACCGTGTAACCTTATTGTTGTGGCTTGGAAAAGAAAATGTCATCTTGGTTTGAAAAGTTGTATGGCTCATAGTTTGGGTATGATCTTTGGTAGTTTCTTTGGAGCATGGTCCCTTGACTAGCTTGGATCAAAGTGTCTAGCTTAGCTGACAAGGGTTAAAAATGTCCAAAGATCATGGTGTTTAAGGCCATCTCCTTCCACTTCTCTTGTATTGATACCTTTAAAAAAAAGAACTAAAAAAAATTAGTAACAAAAGAAAAGGTTTAGCCTCAATTAGAATTCTAAAATTTAATGGCTATTTCTATTGCTCCCCGACAACGATACCAAATTTTGATAACATATTTTTTAGTTCTCTATCCGGATTAGAAACATGAACTAAACTACAAGAGCACGGATAATCTCTTATAGCATAGAAAAGGGTCGAACCACAAGGAGCAAAGAATGACATATTAATCTCTATAGAAACTTAGTTAAGATAAACCAAATATATAGATTAGTAGTTGATTTGATCTAGAGACTAATGACAATATAAGAAAGGCTAACTAGAAGAAAAAAAGAAACAAGAACAAACAAAGAAAATAAACAAAATAAAAGATGAAGTTTACAAATGAGATATGAAATCGATGTGGATCATAAGCTAGATAATTGAAATAAGGAGATCAAATGCTATTAAAGAAATAAGAACCATTCAAAGACAAGAAGCAATTAGAGTTAACTAACTCATTTCTATGAGACTAATCCATTTACTAATCACTTAATCATACAAATCTTCCAGTGATAATTAAGCAACTAGGAATCATTAAGCAGAAGTCCTATAAGCCAACAAATCATCTCAGTCAACTATCCAATTCTGATAGCTGAGACCTTGTGAAGTTTTATGTGAGGTTGTTCTGTTGGTTAAGGTTGAGTTTCACCTTGCTCTTGAGCAGTGGGTGGAGCTTGAGCTTGAGACTGACCATGACCTTGAGCAGTAGTTGGACGTTGAGTTGATGCAGCATGATCTGAAGCTTGTGGTTGGTACGTTGATGCACAATCCCTTGAGGCTGGAGAGCTTGCAGAATTGCGCTTAGAGTTAATTGTGTTGCAGCCATCTCTGCTTTGAAGTCATTCTTCAAGGCACTAAAATATGCCTCGACTGCCTCAGTGTGCGTCTCCAAGCAATTCGTGCACACCTCCAGACACAAACATGTTCAAAAGAAGTGACGTCCTTGAACTGAGCACTATCGAGATCATAAATGGTCCCTCTGCATGTCTGACCTCGCTGAAAAAGGAAAACAAAAATACCTGAACATAACTAGTTATCAACGCATAGAAGAAACTATATCTAAGAAGATACAATATTGAAAGAATTACGCAAGTAAACATGATGTAAGATTCAAACTAACTATTTCAAAAATACTAAACACACAAAAATAATTTGAAACTATTTGCAAGTTATTACATAATATTACTATCACAGAGAGCATTATACAAAACATGAAACTAAGAATGAAGTAAGATACTGAATATGAGAACTTATCTTGATGTACTCTTAGTTTAAGAGAAGGCGCTAATTATTTGAAGTAGCCTCTGCTGAGGCAATTTGGCTGTTGGCAAGGGTTGATTCATCATTCAGTAATTGCTCATCAACAACTTCTTCATCTTCTCGAATCAGGGCATCTGCACGATCATTAAAGAAGCTACCATCTTTTCGGGTGTGAGTCCTCCTTACAAGGTCNGTACGTTGTAGTGGTTCGGGATCGAATCCACAGAGACCAAAGAGTAGCATGAAGAATCAAGATCAAACAGCGGGCTAAGGCTAAAAAGATGTCTTTAAGAATGATGCAAAAATCGAAATTAAAGAGAGCAAAAAACGCAGCAAGCAAACGAGATTGTAAACAATTCAAAAAAGTGTCGGGCATCGGGTATTCTCAGGGAAACATTTCATTGTTGACATAAACTACAGATTAGGGAAGAGGTTAAAAACCGTCTTGAACTCAAATTCTA
>OVAN01014506.1:0-11990 GCA_900406275.1 Anastatica hierochuntica | reverse complement strand
TATTTTTGAAAAATAGACAATACAAAGGTGTATTTTTGTAAGTCTCCCTATGGTAAAAGTAAGAGATTTGTTGTAGATTTCCTACGCTTTTTCGGTAAACTCCTTAGGGCATCATTGTTGGTGGGACTTAAACCCGTCCCTTGCATTTTTTTATATTAAAAATAAAGAAAAAAACAACAAAAGAGGAAGGGACGTCCCTTAAATAAGAGACGTCCCTTCCTCTTATGTTGTTGTTTTTTTTTTATCAGAATAAATTCATTTTTAGATCAGTTTCGCTTCCGTTTCAGTTCCGATTTTTTTTTTCTCGGTTTTTGGATCCGTTACGGACCCGTTTACAATATTTTCGGGTTTCGGATCCGTTTAAAATATCTCGATCCGAACTCAAGATACCCGAAATTATACCCAAAAATATCCAAAAATATCTAAAAATATCCGAAACCGCAAGAACCGAACGAAATTGAACGGGTAACCGAAAATATTTTGGGTTTGAATCAGAAAAAATTCATTCTCAGATCCGTTTCGGTTCCGTTTCAGATCCGTTTTTTTTGTTTTTCGGTTTTTGGATCCGTTACGGATCCGTTTACGATATTTTCGGGTTTCAGATCCCTTTCTGATCCGTCAAAACATTAATGAAAACAATCGTTTATTAATGAAAACATTAAGATTTAATTATGTAAGGGACAAGATAAGTCCCACCAATACTCAACAAATTTAGAAAAGTCCTTAGCTTAATCCCTTACCATAAAAGTAATAATAAAATATGTTAAGGGCTCCAAAACAAATCCCACCAATAATGATGCCCTTATGACTTTAAATATATTCAAATTTTTTGCTCTTTATAATCAATTTCAAAATTTTAAATTTTGAAGTTTTAAACAACTAAAATTTCACTTATCAAACTTTCAAATTTAAAGTTTCCTACTTTTTATTTGCATTTTAATTCGTACAATTATACATCATAAATAGTTATTATTATTATTATTTTTTTGTTTCTCATTTTTCCTTATAATTTTATATCTCATTAGTATTTCATATTTATTATTATATATTTAGTTTTGACATATAAAATTAAATAAAAATAATATAAAATGAAACAAAAAGAAAATAGCACAAGTTTTCAACAATACTATGGGAGCTTTACAAAAATAGTTTTACGGAGTAATTTTCTATTTTATTTGTAATATATTATTTAAATATCTATATTTTGGTACTTGTATAAATTTTTAATGTGTAATGTAAGGTTTTGTTAGTTAATGTTGTAGTAATATATTTTAACTATGTTTTAGTTACATTTAAAAGTTTCATGAACTACTATAATTTATAACCTATACACAAAAATTAAATTTCTGTTTGAAATTTTGGTTTTGGAAAGGAACACTCTCAAATTTCAAAGTTAAAAATATTTTGCAGATGCTCTAAGTATTCTTTATTACATATCATCAGGGTTGGTCATGAAAATTTTAGAGCCATAATTTAGAAAGCAAAGATGGTCTCACTGTTTTAAAATAAACCGCCTGTAAAGTTAAATAATCTTAAAAAAAATGAACCGTAAACTGGTGTTTGTGAAGAGTGGTCTCATGATCGGCTCTACAGATCATCAACTAAATGTTGTGTATTGGACAATTTAATATTAAGTATAATATTTGGTATTATTAGGTAAGGTATTTGTTGTACATAACAATTTTAGGTATTAGGTGGAGTTTATTTGGTGACATTTATGCCTTTATGATGTATACTCAGATTTTAAGTATATATAATAAGAGAAAAATTTACGTGTTTTAAACATTGTACTGAAGGAATGAAATTATTATTTATTAAATTTGACTACATTTGATTCTGCGATATTTTGATTATAATAACATGGTATATGTTTAAGTATTTTAAAAGAAAATATTTAAAAATATATATATAATGTCAAACAACGTAACTAATCCTGTTATAGACATTTGGATTCGTTCTATTACAGAGTGACATTCATCAAATTATATTTTATAAGATTAAGACATGATTTAATTAGATTTGAAGATCTAGCAAACAAATTTTTTTTCTAAATATTGTGTACAAGTTAAATATTAATGCCTGGAGACATTGAGACCATGATTATCGCATGGATTCTTCACCCATTTTTTTAAAAAATATTAAAAAATTGGAAAAGTGGAAGAGACAGTTCTTCCGTCTTCTATTTAATTAAGAGCCGATATTTCTTCATTTTTTCTGTTTTTATTTGTTAAAGAAAAAGAATAATAATTATACTACTTAAAATAATAATATTTTTATTTTTTAAAACCCATGTGGGTTTCTAACGGATAATCCTGCTCTCTAAACATCTAATAAATTTTGACAAAAATTGATGAATTCAACTATGTAAGCAATTGGAAAAATGTTTGATGAGCTAAATTTATATTTTGCACATTTAAGAAACATACTACCTTTTTTTGTGATCAACTATCTAAATAGTTGATTTATTCGGAGAAAAGGATTAGATATATAATTGAGACATAAATTGCTTTAAAGTATGAAAAATGAAATATGCTAAATATTTATTCTATTTTAAATGTAATTTATTTTTCATCCACAAATATTAATTTTAAAATTTGAATCATGATATGCTAAATTTATAGTATAAAAAAATGAAATATGCTAAATTTGTATTCTATTTTATATATATTCTTTTTTTTCATCCACAAATATTAATTTTAAAATTTAAATCATGATATATATAGTGAAGTTTTATTAAATTTTGTACCTAACTATAAAACTGAGAAATTTTGTGAAGTATCACAAAGCTTATAAACACTTATGAACCCTTGCATATAAAGTCTTATGAACTTTGTGTTTTATCTGCTTATAAATCACTTTGTAAAATATATTGAGTTGATAAGATCAATGTATACTACTTTGTAAATGGTGGTAATTTAAAAGTTGACAAAAAAAAATTGTATCTAAATTCAAACTTGCACAATAGGTAGTAGATTTGGTAGACATCTAGCTCTTTAATTAATAAAAATCCACATGCTAATCTCTATCCGATGAATATTTTAAGATATTTTTTTTACTATCATATATAATACCTGATGGTTGTCTGGGTAACGCAACAACTCTTTTCGATGTTCCTGAGAGAAGATTTTATCCAGATGGCCAGTAATATACAAGCATATGACCTGATATGATTTGTACACCATATTGGTTATTTATTTAGTTGTTACTTTATTTTTAACCAAGAAAGTATATATTGTATATGTGCAAACTCACAAAGAGGGCGTTGAAGAACATGCAACCAGCGTTTTCAGCAGGCCAATGTCCATCTTCAGACTGCAAAGCTGTCATATAGTGTATTCCTCTTCTCATGGCTGTCTTTGCGTCTTTATACGTTATTTTCTCTGCATTTTCTATGACCACTCGCGGAATCTTCTGCTCAAACTTCTTCTCTCTTAGAAACTTTAATTGAAAAAAAAAAACAAAAATAATAAGTAGCATTTTTCATGTAGCATATATATGACCTAGGGATTTTATTTGAATGGGTAGAAGATTGGTCCGATGGGTTAAATTCATAAATCAAATTCTATCATCTATATAAATTTTTTTTGATATTGTTATCTTCTTTAAGTTACTTGAGCTTCCAACTCAAAACCAAATTGACAACGAGTGGAAAGGTTTAATATCTCTTATATATTACTTACGATCTATAAACACTTTTAAGTACACAAGAGTACATATCCGTTTCGTTAAAGAAAGACGTTAGAGAGTCTTGAATTTAACTCATGATTTCTTCCATTTAAAAAGTAATATAACTAAAATGTTTTGCATTTAAAGGTTTCACCTGCATACGCCAAAGGAGATCGGCACTAGCCTTGTACTGTGACCTATTCTCGGAGAAACTATGTCGAGTCTGGTCAACCTCAGATAGTTCCTCTGGAGAGCCAATGTTAGCATCAAACTCCCATATTTGCCTTCCGAGATAGTTGTTGGTGGTGCTCAAGTAAGGATTATCTTCTGTTTTAGCTCCGATCTTAAGCCTCCACATTTTGTATTGATTTCTCTTACGCTAATCTTGGAAAATCAAGTCTATATTTATATTGGACTTAAGATTTCTTTAATTGTAAGTTGTCTGTATGGATAACTCAATTATATACTACCAATAACTTAATTTTTTTTAAAGATATATATATATATATATGAGTGGTGTTAAACATGCACTTATTTTTTGTGTGAATAAATAAAATAGTATTGTTCATCTCATACCTCCGCTTTTGTTCATGGGTTGGAGATTGTATTATTATTTTGTTACTCCCAAAACTTTAAATATCAATTAGGTGATATCCGCGTTACGCCGCGATATATTTTTATACTTTTTTGTGATATGTATTTTATATTGTGTTAATTTGTTTTTGATTATCATCCTATAATATTTTACTATTAGGATGTTAATTAGTTAAGTATGTAGTGGCATGACTTAAGATTTTTTTAAAGGTAAGTTGTTTGTATAATAATCCAATTATATACTACCAATACCTTATTTTGTTTTGTAAAGATATATATATGAGTTGTGTTAAGCATGCAATTATTATATGTATGAATAAATAAAATAGTATTGCACTGGTAGAATAGTATGCACATAGTTATTCTTTGAGAAATTGTAATGAATATACCAACAAAATCATTATTTAAGTATCAATTCTCCAAAATATCAAATTACATCTCATACCTCCACTTTTGTTCATGGGTTGGAGATTGTATTATTATTTTTTTTGTTACTCCCAAAAATTTAAATATTAACTAGGTGATACTGTACTACGCCGCGGTATTTTTTTTTATATACTTTTTTGTGATATGTATTTTGTATTGTGTTAATTTATTTTTTATTATCACCTTATAATCATAATTTTACTATTAGAATGTTAATTAGTTAAATATGTGCTGGCTGGACTTAAGATTTCTTTAATGGTAAGTTGTCTGTATAATAATCCAATTATATACTATCAATACCTTAATTTGTTTTGTAAAGATTTATATATGAGTGGTGTTAAGCATGCAATTATTATATGTATGAATAAAGAAAATAGTATTGCACTGGTAGAATAGTATGTACATAGTTATTCTTTGAGAAATTGTAATGAATATACCAACAAAACCATTATTTAAGTATTAATTCTCCAAAATATCAAATAACATCTCATACCTCCACTTTTTTTTTGTTCATGGGTTGAAGATAAAATTTAAATTCACTCTTAAGATTGTATTATTTTCTTTTGTTAGTCCCAAAAACTTAAATATCAACTAGGTAGATACCCACACTATGCCACGGTACTTTTTACATTTTTTTGTGATATGTATTTTGTATTGTTTTAATATTAGGACGTTAATTAATTAAATATGTAGTGGTTGTTAAAGGAGGAACCGCGTCGGCACGAGATTTTCTATATGCAATTATATTTTTACTTTATCTTTTATATTTTATTGGTACACAGAATTTAACTTTAATATTTTAAGCAAATATTAGATCTAAAGTTACATGAATCATTGTAGAACTAAACTTATTACTATTTCTTAATTCGCTACAAAGCGTAAAGTAATTTGATTTTTTTCCCTCCAAGCTATTTTAAAGCAAAAGAAAAATGAATTTAAATATTTATTTTAATAGTTTTTTACGATTCAACGGTAAATACATCAACATTGAAAAATAATTTTATTTAAGATATCCATACGTTCACCAACAGATTTATCTGGAACAAACCAACTTAAATTACTAATCATAAATTAATGGTTGTTTAGTTTGTTGGTTTTATATTCGATGATGATACCTTTTGAAATTCTACAATATATGTTTGAACTTATTGACAACTAGCAAAGAAAAGAATTGTCTTAAATCTTTAATGTTTATACTTTCATCCCAGTAGGAAATAGATACTTTTTTTTATATATTTCAATATCTATTATCATACTTCATTTAAATATTAAAAAATAACTAATTTAGATTTTTTTTGATATTTCAATAGCTATTATCATACTTCATTTAAATATTAAAAAATAATCACTTTTTCTATTATACATTAGAAAATTTTGAAAACTTCAAACGTACGATATTATGATACTTATTATATTTAAAAGGACTAAGAGACGACACAATGGAGAATCCTTCATTTTTTCTTTGAATTCTTATTACTATCGTATACATCTTTCAAATTTCTTTTGCTTTTCCGATAATCATCCTACGAACTTTTAATATATATATATATATATATATATATGCATTATTCTAGCTGTAGCTTTATTATCAACATCAATCTATAAATATATGAATAACATACACATATATTACTTTGTAAAAAACAACATAATTATTAACTAAAAGTTATATGTGACAATTATATCCATATCAAAACAAAAATCTAATAGCATATAAAAATTCTTTGTTTTTATTAATCTTGGTCGTATTATGATTAACAAGATTATTTATTATTTATTGTGCCAAAATATTGATGTTGGTGAAGAAAAAATGAAATTAAATTAAATGTGATTGTGTAATATTAAAGTAATTGTGTGTAAAACTAAAATGTTTTGATTGGTTTTCAAGATTAATTTTTAATGAAATGTCAACTTTTTATGATACAAAAAGATGATATGTCAACACATAGAGAGTCTGTAGAATTATTATAGTATTGAATTTTTAGATTGTTGAGTAAATTCACCTTTATTATGTTAATATTGTGTTCGTTCTATAAACTTCAAATAATTGGGCATGAGATTATTTGCATTTTTTTACACTTATTAAGATTATTTACATATATCATAGTGTAAAGTTCAAAATCAAACACAATATTTTTGATGAATTAATGAATCAAAATAAATATATCTCATTATGATCGAACAAAGTAATTTTCTATTCTATTTTTCTATGTGGTATCACATAATTTTACATATGATCGATATTCAAGTTAGTTATACTACATGCATAATAAACCTGCATAAAAATTCAAATTATGTCAAAAAACATTTTCTTGATCAACTTATTACTTTATTATATTGAGTAAACGAAAATCCAGCGTAATTAGTGTTTCTACTCTTTTCTACCAACATTATACCATTTATCAAAAATATGTATTTAGTCTACTAAATGGATGAAAAATTTGAGTTTTACTCTCAAATTTGTTACTCTCCCATATGGAGAGGAATAAAATGGCGTAGACAACACTTTTTGTTTTATTTTGTTTTTGTTATTTTTAGTTTATTTCAAAATTATTTTACTAAAATATAGGAACATTTAAGTTACATATACAATAACTTATACAATTTTTTCTTTGAAGTGGCCAAAAAATACTTTTTTTAGAAAAAGAATATTTTCAACTATAACAAATTATATATCTTTCAAATATACATATTTTAATTTTAAATTTTATTAGTCTATATTTTTTAATTATATTTTTCATAATTATTAAATGTAGTATTAACATATATAATATTATATTTTTCTATTTCTTTTTATTCCTCTAAATAATTACCATTTATCATCTTCAGCGATTATTCCTCTTATTCATTTTTTTCTCTCAATATCATTATTCAACTCACTTTTATTCCACTCGTTATTTTTCCTCTCGTTATTTTTTCTCTCTTTCAATTTTTTCATCTTATCCACTACCATTTGCACCCAAAGAGTTGGCAAGCCACTTTGGCAGAATGCTGTAGGTATTGACATCACATCTAGCTCATAAACTCGCTTAGCCAACTGATCCGCAACATGGTTTCTTTCTCTATTTACTTGATAAAGTGAATACATTGGAGAAGCTTTTGAATCTATCACTGGAAATCAACTAATACATTTTTACTTTTTTTATGACTATTATTCTGAAAAAAAAAATCAAAAAATTTGAAATATAAAATAATTAGAAGGTATATAGAATAGTTGAGCAGTAAAAAATGACACAGAAAAAAAGAATTGTAGTTGAATCGTAATGGAGTTAGTTTCAGTCAATATATTTTTCAAACAAGAAAAGTATATTACCGCCATTCAATTGATTTTATTACTTGAAGTGTATGAGTATTTTTAATTTATATAATTTTTTAGTTCAGACAATAAAAGTGTATTTGTCAATATATTTTTTTGTGGCTATTGCATTTATGTCTGTAAGTTTTTTTGTGCGGTTATTGCATTAATTGACCCAAATTTTTATTTCTGAAAATTATTGAATTCTCTTATTCTTTTTTTCAACCATTTATAAAACTTGTCTTGGATATATATTTTTCTCCCTTTATCAGACTTTAGGGAATGAAGCAAAAAAAAAAATCAAACCTTAGGAAATTATGAAATAGCCTAGTCTGTTTTTACTTAGTCTTTTATGTGTTTTATTCGATTTAAAATAAGATCTTTTTGTCAGAATCTCGATAGTAATGTCTCTGTTAGATTTTCCGGTCGAAAGTAAGCCATTCATCAAGTAAATTTTAGCATAAACAAATGAGTGAGGTTCGAACTATAATGATAAGTTTGCTATAAACTATTACATTGCTTATTACACCATCTATCTTTAGAAATACATAAAAATTTACTATACTTTCATTTCAAACTTTAGTCCCACGAGTTTCTCATACGGCTTCCTAGAAAAGATGAGAACATGCATTCACTAAGAATGCATAAGCAAAAGTGTTATGGCCAATGAGAAAATGAGTAACAACTTCACAATCTCATCGATGCAAGGGGACATGCCTCAAAAGGTATTAGAACTCCGAGATTTACAAAGATGAAGCTCAAAGTGAAAAAAGAAAGTAGTTTGTTTGTAAAATGTTTTCTGATTCTTCTGTTAGTCTCAAACTCATATGTACATCACACATTTATACTATACTAAGAACCAAACCAATTTTGGTTCATTCCTCTGTACATTCTTCTGCTACAAGAGACTGTTGACTATTTTTTTGTCTCTCCAAGATATGAGTGACTAACCAAGAAACATAAACTAGCTAGTAACAAATCTTCTAAAGTCTGGGCAGGAAGCCCAATCTGCATCAGAGAATGTCGTGAACTTAATCTCAGAAGAAGCTAAGTAAAATAAATCTTGTCCTGGATCATTCTTCAAATGTCGTAAAACTCTGTTGGCAGCATGAAGATGATCTGAATGAGGACAACCATATGCTGACTAAACTTGTGAACTGCATATGTGGTATCTGGCCGAATATGAGTCAAATACATCAACATGCCCACTAGTAATCTATAAATAGAAGGATCTAGTAATATATCTCCAGCAGATTTAGAAAGTTTCAAACTAGGTTCCACAGGAACCGAGACAAGTTTACACCCAAGAAAACCAACATCTTCAAGCAATCCAAGAGTATATTTTCTCTGATTGATAGAAATTCTCTTGTCATTGCGTTCAATCTCAAATCCCAAGAAGTACTTTGCTGGTCCTAGATCACTTAACTTGAATGCTAATTCCAATAGATATTTGAAGTCTTTGGTAACTGAATCATCATTCCCCACAACTAATATATCGTCAACATACACAAGAATGGCTAGAAACACTTGAGAAGAACATTTGGCAAGAAGTGAATGATCTGCAAGAGCTTGAATGAATCCAACATCTTTAATGACGAAAGTGGGTTTGTGATTCCATTGCGAGATGCTTGTTTCATATCATAAATAGGTTTATTCAGTTTATAGACATAATTCTTTGGCCAATTCTTTCTTGAGAAATCAGAATATCCTGGTGGCATAATCATGAATATCTCTTTATCAAGATCACCATTGAGAAAGA
The DNA here is from genome assembly GCA_900406275.1 of Anastatica hierochuntica. Taxonomy (NCBI): domain Eukaryota; kingdom Viridiplantae; phylum Streptophyta; class Magnoliopsida; order Brassicales; family Brassicaceae; genus Anastatica; species Anastatica hierochuntica. Next base: position 2,250 of record OVAN01014506.1, on the reverse strand, counting down.
CATAATCAATGTCCAGCTGTATGATAAGCTATCCATTCATAGCGTCCACACCAAGAAGTAATTTGAATGTTCACATCTTAGAAACTAGAGAAAACGTATCTATATAATCCAGACCTTCTAGTAGTGTGTAGTCTTTTGCTACAAGACGTACCTTATATCTCTCACCACTCCCATATCGATTATTCTTTATGGTGTAAACCCATTTACAAACAACATGGTTTTTATCTTCACGAAGCTCACAAACAAACCAAGTACCAATAGTTTCCAATGAATTCATTTCAGATTTCATGACATTTGTATATTCCATAGATTTGAGTTTTTGATGGTGAATTGTTAGTAATAGAGTGAAGAAGTGTTTATACGTTGGGTCAAATGAATCATAAGAGAGAAAAGATGATATAAGATTAAAGTGGTGTGAACATGATGGGTTGAAAATGAAATTTTTGTGTGTTTTTTTCGCCAATGAAATTTTTGTGTTTAAAAGATAATAATGGTATTGATCAAGATATGATGAGCCTTATTTTTCCTTTTAGCTCTTATAATGTAGAATTGTTTCATGATAGAGAAACGTATAAAATATTAGAAGAAGAAGAAAAAGAAGGAACTGATGGTGAGGACGACACCAAATATTGTGATGGAGAAGAGTCGGAAGAAGGAACAACTAAGTCAGAATTGTCATGAGTTGTACCATGCTGCCCAAGATTAAAGAAAGCTGGAAAGGGAGAATCCAGAATAGGAAGTGGAAGAACATCTTGATCAAAGATATAAGATGAATGACATTTATATTTGGACAAAAGGAATATGAAACTCATGAAAACCACATTCCTAGAGATAGAAATAGTGTTTTTGCCTCGATATCTAAAACTTTATACTCTTTATAACCCTGAGGATATCCTAAGAAAACACAAGGCGACACTCTTGAAAAAAATTTGTGTATGTCCTTTAGCTGAGTAAAACATAACATAAACAACTAAATACTTTCAGATGATGACAATCTGGTTGTTTATGAGTTAGAAGCTCAGAAGGAGATTTTTGGAGAAGAGGAGATGGTGTTCTATGTATGAGATAGATAGCTGTATGGCTACTATCTTCCAATGTTCTAAAGGGACATTAGATTAAAAAACAAGAGATCTAACCACATTTAAAATGTGTTGATGTTTCTTTGCCACCACATAATTTTATTGCGGTGTATAGGGACATGAAAAAGAGTGTATGATTCTTTTTGATTTGAGAAGAGAAGTGAAAGTAAGTTCTGGGTCATTATCAAATATTATAGCTTCGATTGTACAATCATATTGTATTTCAATATACTAAGAAATTTTGACAATACTTAAGCAACATAACTTCTATTTTGCAACAAGTTGATCAAAGTAACTCTTGTACAATGATCCACTTTGGTTAAAAAAAATACTTACAACCTTCTATAGTTGGAACATGAAAGGACTCCAAATGTCAATATGAATCAACCCTAAAGGGTTTTCACAAAGATTATTTGAAGAAACATAGGACAATCATTTATGTTTTGCTAAAGAACAAACTTTATATAGAGACTCATGATTGAGTTTACCAAAAGGTATATGAAGAATTTTGGAAAGATGATGAACATTTTTGGAGAAGGATGTTGATGTGTCAGTACTTTAGTAGTTTTTACTACGGTTTTCACAAGAGATTTATGGTTTTAAGTATGTATTCGGATATTTTTGGCGCGAATTTGTGTTTTTTGTTATTTTTACAGGAATCGAGCTTGAATGTGCGAAAAGAATGCATTTTGGATGGATTTCAAGCATCTAAGGAAGTGTTCATGAAAAGCTGGAAAAATACCTAGAAAATTGGACAAGGATCAACCGATCCATGTCTATGGATCGATCGATCCCTGTCACGAATTGTGGACCGATTTTACGAAGAACCAGTCCAAACTTATTTCAAACCGGATTACTATCAAAAGACCTAAGCTCATGTTTTACCTTTCATTATGCACTTTTTCTGAGTTTTAGAGAGCAATAGAGAGATTTATAACCTAGGGAGAAGAAACTTCTTTGTTCTTCAATTCGAAAAGTTTTCGGAACCCTTTTTACTCTTGTTTNTCTCTTGAATTTGATCTGTGTTTATGCAATTATCATGAGTGAGTAGTCTGTTCGTTGGGTTTAGGGATTCTCACATAGGGATTCATGAATTGTTAATGTAGAATCGCATGATTATGGATTTAATCTAATGGATCTTCATTTATGATTGATCGTAATGCATGAAATT
>OVAN01014505.1:0-11990 GCA_900406275.1 Anastatica hierochuntica | reverse complement strand
AGATTCGTTCTCGTATTTGCTTTGTTTTACGAATCCTGTTCTGTTTTCACCTTTAATTTCATATCACTTCGCAATTTGTTTCGTATCAATCTATTTTCATTGTAAACTTGTCTCGTTTCGTAATTCGAATATCGTTAACCTAAATCTCGCATACTGCTCGTTCATACGTTTTACTCACGCTGTCTTGTTTGATCATATCTCGCAGATAAATTTCGTATTTCTTACTAACTAATTCTCTAACTCGCTATCTTGATCTGTTGATCTTTGGCTACAGAATCCGTGAACCACATATCATTGACAGTGAGAATTTCGGTTCCCACAAGTCTTTGTCGTGTTTTTGCAAGAGTTCTTGAGTTCCAAGTTGAGATAATCTCATTATCATTCCTTTTTTTTAAGGAGGTTCTGCTTCTTGTCCTTAGACAATTTTTACGTTCCGAAGACGCATTTTTAGCCTCTTGATACCAGAAGGTATCTTTTGGCTTGTTGGTGTTCTGTTACCCGGAGGTAACCTCTATCTTTCTTTTTTGGCCTTTTGATACCTGGAGGTATCTTCTGGCTCTTTGGCATTTTGCTACCCGGAGGTAACCACTAGTTTGGGTTTTTTGCCTTTTGATACCCGGAGGTATCTTATGGCTCTTTGGCATTTTGTTACCCGAAGGTAACCACTAGCTTGGGTTTTCGGCCTTTTGATACTCGGAGGTATCTTTTAGCTCTTTGGCATTTTGTTACCCGGAGGTAACCACTAGCTTGGGTGTTTGGCTTTTTGATACCCAGAGGTATCTTCTGGCTCTTTGGCATTCAGCTATCTGGAAATAGCTAATTTTGCTTTGCTGCACTTTGCTTGCTGCAGTGAAGCCACTCTCAGCCTTATTAGTTTTGCTGGTATGAACCTCCCCCGCAATGTGGTCCAAGTGCCAGACTTTTCTTCAACCTCCCACGTTTGGGTAAGTAGGTATGGGTGATGCTCCTGTGCTCAGACCGCATAGCTTTTGCATTTACTGCGGCCTGGTAAACAAGGTTAAGCTTATTTTTGCTTTCTGCTCAGCACTCTGCTATCCGGTTAGACACTCTCTGTTAAGCAGAATAAGCCTTTTGTCTCTTGCTTTCTTTCGGGTATTTTCCCTTGTTCAAGCAGAGTTTCTTTCTCTTTTTTTGAGCTTTTTGCTTCTGCTTTGGAAGGGTACATTGTTTATGTTACTCCTTTATTGAGGAGTAGTCATTCAACTTATTTGCCCCTTGCTCTTTGCTTTGGAAGGGTACGTTGTTTATGTTACTCCTTTATTGAGGAATAATCATTCAACTTATTTGCCCCTTGCTTTTTAACTGAATTTTCTCGTGAGAAAGCAGTTGTTTTATTGATGGGTATCCAAAACAGAAAACGTATATGGGGTTTAGTTGTCCGGATCAGGGGCGTTATTTTAGAAGAAGTAAGACTTTAGGTGTAACGCATTCCAGCTATTTGGCTGTACTTTTCCTTACCTATCTTATAACTTGTATGCCCCTGCTGCTTTAACTTCCATGATTTGGTATGGTCCTTCCTAGCCAGGCGCCAACTTTCCCGCGGCCTTATCCCTGGTATTCTCAAAGACTCGGCGCAGCACCCATTCTCCTTGGTGGAACGTCCGGGTCCGTACCTTCTTGTTGTAGTTCCGGGCTACTTCTTGTTGGTACTTCCAGTTTCGGATTCTTACGGCTTCCCTTTTTTCGTTAAGGAAATCCAGGGAAAAAGCCATCAGCTCTTCATTTTCTCGTGGGGTTAGAAGCTTTGACCTGGCTGTAAGGACACTCAGTTCGGCTGGGGACACTGCCTCTATTCCGTAGACCAGGGAGAAAGGTGCTTCGCCTGTGGAAGTGTTAATGCTGGTTCGGCATGCCCATAGGGTAGCTGGAAGCTCTTCGACCCAGTTGCCTTTGGCGTCGTCCAGCCTCTTTTTCAGAAGGATGACTATCAATTTGTTGGTGGATTCGGCTTGCCCATTGGATATCAGATATCTTGGAGTTGCGAAGCTCAGCTTTATGCCCCAATCTTCGCAAAACTTCTTGAAGTTTTTGCTTGTGAATTGCGGACCATTGTCTGTAACTATCTCTTGAGGCGTTCCGAATCGTGTTACCACGTTCTTCCAGAGGAACATCTTGATTTGGACATCCTTAATCTTGCTTAAGGCTTCTGCCTCCACCCACTTGGAGAAGTAGTCTGTGACTACCAGGAGGTACTCCAGCTGCCCGGTAGCTGTCGAGAATTTTCCAATGATGTCCATTCCCCCACTTCATGAATGTTCATGGAGAGCTTATGGACTTGAGGTTTTCCAGGGGCAGCCTGGATACTTGGGTGTGCCTTTCGAATTTATCGCAGTGCTTGGCCATCTGGAGGGCGTCTTGGGCAATTGTAGGCCAGTAGTAGTTTTCCCTCTTGGCTCTTAGCACCAAGCTTCTTCTGCTAGAGTGGGATCCGCATTCGCCCTCATGCAGCTCCTTGAGGAATAGATCTGCGTCTTCCGGCTTTATGCACTTGAGGTATGGACCCGAGAAGGATCTTCTATAGGGTTTTTTGTGGATCAGGCAGTAGCGGGATGCTTGCCTTTTGATATTTCGACATCTCTTCTCAAGTTGGGCAGGACGTCGTATCTTAGGTAGGACGTAATGGGCGTCATCCAGGTTTCTTCTTCTTCTATGTTAGAGACCTGGGGCCCTTTGGCATCTTCGTCGGTAGTCGGCCATTGGAGAACCAGCAAGGGTACGCTAGTCGGCTCTGTTGTGTTTAGGGCTGAGGCCAAGTTGGCTAGGGCGTCTACATGCGAGTTTTGTTCCCTTGTGATCTGTGTGAGTTTGCATGCTTTGAACGAATCGACGAGCCTATTGGCTATGGCCAGGTAGTTTGTCATGCTAGCGTCTTTTGCATGGTAATCGCCTTGCATCTGGCTTACGATCAATTGGGAATCACTGTAAACTTGCAGATTTTCTATTCCCAAGTCTTTTTCTAGGTTGAGTCCCGCAATTAAGGCTTCATACTCACTTTCATTTTTGGTGGCTTTGAAGTTGCATCTTACTGCTCTTGATATCACTTCTCCTCTTGGTGAGATGAGCACGAGGCCTACGCCTGCCCCTCGTATATTGCTGGATCTGTCCATATAGAGTTCCCACTCTTCTTCGCCTTTGTTTTCTTGTTGGATCCTGACCTCTTCTTCTGCCTCTGGTATCATCGGCGGGGAGAATTCTGCTATGAAGTCAGCCAGGACCTATGATTTGATTGTCGTGGCAGGGTGGAAGATTACATCGTACTCGCCAAGTACCACTACCCACTTGGCCAATCTTTCGGATACCTCTAGCTTGTGGAGTATGTATTTGATAGGGAATGACGTGACGACTATCACTGGATAAGCCTGGAAGTAGGGGCGCAGCTTCTTGGCCGAGACGACCAAGGCGAGAGCCAGTTTCTCTAGGTGGCTATAGCGAGTCTCGGTGTCCAGAAGGGATTTACTCACGTAGTACATCGGACGTTGCTTGCTTTGTTCTTCTCTGACCAAGACTGCACTCACGGCGTGATCTGAGACGGCCAGGTACAAGAGCAGAGGCTCTCCATCTTGGGGTTTGGAGAGAAGAGGTGGTGTTGTGAGATATTTCTTGAGTCTGACTAGGGCGTCTTCGGCCTCTTGGTTCCATTCAAATTTCCCTGTGAACTTAACGGCTTCAAAGAATCCATGCGACTTGTCAGACGGCGTGGATATGAATCTGCTCAAGGCTGCCATTCTTCTAGTGAGCTTCTGGATGTCTCGTGGAGTCTTAGGCAAAGGAATCGACTGCATCGCCCTAATTTTCTCTGGGTTAACTTCAATGCCCTTGTATGTGACTATGTACCCCAAAACGTTTTTGGAGCTTACTCCAAATGAGCACTTAGAGGGGTTGAGCTTCATGTTATACTTCCTCAAAGTGGAGAAAGCTTTCTGCAGGTGGGCTAAGTGGTGCTCCGCGTCTAAGGACTTGACCAGCATGTCGTCTACATAGACTTCCATGGTCTGGCCGATTTGGTCTGCAAAAATCATGTCGACTAGCCTCTGATAAGTGGATCATGCATTCTTAAACCCAAAAGGCATTACCTTGTAGCAATAGATTCCATTAGAGGTCATGAAGGATGTCATTTCCTGGTCGTCCGGGTGCATAAGTATTTGATTGTACCCGGAAAAGGCATCAATGAAGCTCATTAGCTGGTGTCCAGCTGTGGGAAAGAATCCTTGCGGAAAGATTTGTTTAGGTCCGTGAAGTCTATGCAGACCCACCATTTGCCATTTTTCTTCAGGACCAGGACGACGTTTGCTAGCAAATCCGGGTAGTGGACCTCTCGAATAAACCCAGCCGCCAGGAGGATTTTGAATTCATCGTTGATGATCTAGTCTCGTTCAGGCGCGAACTTCCTCCTTTTTTGCTTAACTGCCGGGTATAAGGGATCCACTTGCAGCTTTTGGACTATGACTTTTGGGTCTATTCCTGGCATATCCACGTGGGACCTGGCGAAGCAGTCTGCGTTGGATTTGAGAAAGTCTATCAGCCTTTGGCGTATGCCTTCTTGTAATCTTGCCCCTATTCTGAGTTTTCTGCCTTGTTCTCCGGGTACCAACGACGTCGTCCAGCTGTTCCACTTCTGGCTCTTCAGTATACAATGCGGGAAGTGGCTTCTATAATTGCTATAATGGAGTCGTCTTTCCCTTCAAGGTGGTCTGGTAGCAAGATCGAGCGTTTTCTTGCTCACCCTTAATCTCTTTAATTCCCCATGGGGTTGGAAACTTGAGTACTTTGTGCAAGGTTGATGGCATTGCTCTCATCTCGTGTATCCAGGGTCTGCCCATGATCACGTTGTAGGCGAAGGGACAGTCTATGACAGAAAACTTAGTGGATAAGTTGATTCCTCCGGCGCACACCGGAAGTGCTATTTCTCCACTGGCCTGCTTGACTTCCCCACTGAAGCCCACTAGCGATGTGGTCCTCTTGATCAAGGCTTCCTGGGTCAGACCCAGGTCTGTGTATGCTCCCATGAAAAGTGCGTTTGTAGAGCTTCCATTTTCGATGAGTACTCTCTTCACCAAACAATTCGCCACCGACAAGGAGACAACTAATGCGTCATGATGTGGTGTCAAGATTTCGTCTTGTCCTCCAGCCGTGAAACTTATGACTTCCTGGCTGAGATTTTGGCACTTGACTTCCGGGGTGCTATGATTATTTTTAGCGAGCCTTGTGGTTTTTTGGCACCAGCGTGTGTGATGCCACTTATCTCTGAACCTCCAGATATGACATTGATCACCCTATCGTGCCTTGGGGAATCAGGTGCTTGACGGCCGGCTGGGACTCCTTCTTCCTGGTTACCCAGCATCTCTTTAGCCTTGTTGGAAAGGAATTCTCGTAGGTATCCCTTCTTGAGCAGCTCGTTGACTTATAGTCTTAAGGATATACAATCCTCTGTTCTGTGACTGTGATCATTGTGGAAGTCTCACCATTTTTTTGGATTTCGGCGGTTGTCAGGTGATCTCATCTTCTGGGGCCATTTGGCTTGGCCTCCCATCTCTTTCAAGACTCCTACAAGCTTCGCGCCCGATATTGACAGGTTAGATACGTCCGGCCAGGTATTAACTGGTGGGAATCTATGGACGTCTGGCTTACCTAGAGGTTTGTGTCCTTTAGCTCTCTTCTGTCCATCGTCTCTGGTAGGTCTTTGGTAGGGCTTGTCATCTCTATCCGTCTTCTCGGTCCTCATGACCCTAGATTCTTGCCTAGCAAGCAGATCTTCTTCCCACTTGATCTGCGCCTGGGCCCGGGAGAGCACATCTTCCATCGTTCAGCATTGATACTTGTTGAGCACATCTTCCATCAGGCATAAGTCCTCTCTTGAAGGCAGAAATTACGGTAGCAACACTGCAGTTCAGGATGGTAACTTTCTTATTGTTAAAGCGGTGAAGGTAGCTCCTGAGCGGTTTTGCATTAAGCTGCTTGATCTCATAAAGGTCATCAGAGGACTTAGGAGTCACTCTACTGCTGGCAAATTGCTCCACAAATAGATCAGTCAGATGAGCAAAGGATCTTTTGGTTTCGGTTGGAATTGATATGAACCATTTCAAGGCAGCCCCCATTAGGCTAGAGTCGAACCCCTTGCACATGGCGGCTTCCTTATGCTCCTTCTGGATTGCCACAGTAAGCATCTTCTGCTTGTATTATGCAATGTGATTGTCCGGGTCGGAAGTCCCGCCGTAGGGCCTGACGAATGGGAAGGTAAACTTCTTGGGCATATCGGTGAGGGTGATCTCCTCTGAGAAGGGAGTGTCCACGTAGGAGCTCAGGGCACTTTTCCTCAGGGGAGGTGAGAAACCCAGAATTCGCTCGATCACCGACTGCAACGCCTCAAATTTTCTGGAGAACATCTACTCCAGTCGTTTGGCTTCATCAGAGAGTGGGGCGAGGCCTACGGCTTGTGGCTCTTCTTTATCCATCAGGTCTTCTTGCTCTTGAGCAAGGTTTAGGTCATCTTGGGTCCTCGCTGCTGTTGGGTTTTCTCCCTCTCCCAGGTTATTGGTACGAGGAGTTTCTTGAGTTGGCATTCGGGGTACCTGGACCCTGAACCTGTGATTTGTGGCTTGATTCGCCGTCAGAGCCGAGTTTGCCTCTCTAAGGGTCTCGTTATCCATCTCTAGCTGCTGCAGGCGCTGCGTGTTCTCTTGGAGCATTTTGCCATGAGCCTCCATCTGCTGCCTCAAGGTCTGAAGTTCTGTAGCTGCTGCGTCAGATCCAACTTGGAGTCTGATCTCATCGAAGCTGCTCCATCTCTCCTAGTCTCTTTTGCAAAGTCTCTAGTTGAGATCGCATCTCATCGTAGGTGAGCTATGCTCGTGCTGGTGTGATGTTTGCTGATTCATGATTCTCTCCAACCATCGTCACGTAGTTGTTTTTGAAAGCTCCTCTCCTTCTAGCGCCAGTTGTTATGGGTGATTTTTGTCGTTCTTTATAGCACTAGGGAAGCTGGAGGTCGATGAATGTTTAGCAAAGGTTCAAGAATGTTTTAGCTAAGCTTAGAGATGAAAGATGGCAAAAAGTTGTTTGTTGTATAGATTCTTTGCTTAGGTTTTTCGTGCGTGCACATTTTTCCTTTAAGCTTGGTATTTATACATGAGTTTCATGATTATCCCTCCAAGAATTGTGTGGGAACCGAAATTTTCACTGTCAATGTTATGTGGTTCACGGACTCTATGTAGCCAAAGATCGACAGATCAAGCAGTGAGTTAATAAGTTAGTAAATACGAAATACAAAACTAAAAGATAACAGTTTACGAAATGAAACAAGTTGATAGCGAAAGTAAATTGATGTGAAACAGATTGCGGATTAGTGGTGATAAAGTACCAGGATTCGTAAAACAGGTTAACGTGAACGAATACAGGATGAATACGATAACGAATCTAAAGTAAAATGAAAAGCGTAAATGAAGAACGATTCGACAGATACAGTTAACAAAATAAGTTTAAGGGATCTTATTCGAATTTCGTGATCGGAGCGTGCGCAGCTGGTGTTAAGTCGTGGCCGCAAGAACTCTTGGCGACGATTACCTAGAACTAGGAAACAAACTCGTAACCTAGTTGAGACGCAGCTCGCTAACAAAAAAGAAGTAAGAACCCTTGTTTTTCTAAGTGTTTTTGCGGTGACGATTTCCTTTATAGATCTCCTCATTCTCTGACTTCGCCTCCATTATATAGATCTTCGTGGGCTGGCCCGATTTCCTTTTCCGTCTGGATTCGTGCATATCTTTTCACGGGAATATTCCTTTTCCCCAGATTTTCCTAAATCTTTTCGAGATCCTTCCTTCTCTTCCCAAACTTGACATTTTTACGAAACCCTGATGAACCGACATTGCAAGTGGGCCGGTTCTCGCCCAAAAATAGTAAGTTGACCGTTATCGTGGTTTGGGCCGTTTTAAGGCTAAGTCACTTTTACGATTTATCGCGGAAAACCGTTTTTCGTAGGAATACGTGGCAACAGCTTCGTGGACCGATATGTTCAATGTTCTAGTTTAGACTCTTCCGGTGCTTAAGTTAACCGTCGTCTTTTTATACGATTGATACGAAATTCACGAAAAGCACGAATTCTTGCGACTCTTGTCATGACGGTTTGACTGAAACTCCAATCGAGACGAAACGAGAGATGATCAAGTGACGATTCGAAGGAAATGACGATCGGAAAGGACGTGGTTCAGTCAACGGACTACGACCGAACGTTATCCGCGCCTCAGCGCCAACTGGCGCAAAGACATACGCTCTGTCTTGGCGCCAATTGGCGCCAAAGGCATAGCTTGGTCTTGGCGCCAATTGGTGCCAAGGATACAGCTTGGTCCTGGCGCCAATTGGCTCCAAGGACACAGCTTGGTCTCGGCGCCAATTGGCGGCAAGGACACGGCTTGATCTTGGCGCCAATTGGCGCCAAGGACACGGCTTCGTCCTGGCGCCAATTGGCGCCAAGGACACGGCTTCGTCTTGACGCCAAGGACACAGCTTGGTCCTGGCGCAAGTTGGTGCCAAGGACACAGCTTGGTCCTGGCGCCAAGTGGCGCCAAGATAGACACTTTGTCTTGGCGCCAAGACCATGCTCTAGTCTTGGCGCTAATTGGCGCCAAGATGGTCCTCCGGTCTCGGTTCCAATATATGTCTATATATATCATCTTCTAGTTCAGTCATCAACCGGTTCCAAGACTCGTTCGTAGGTTTGGCGTCAATCGGCGTTTAGACATTCCTCCGAAGCGAAGCGGTTTTTCGACGCTTTTGGTGGTCCTTCGGAAGATTCGGGCGTCGATTTCGATGTTACCGTTTTTGACCCCAACAGTTAGCCCCCCAGCTCGCAAGATTCGGTTGCGAGTTTTGCGGGCGAGTGATATGCATTTAATCGGAATCTATGGCCAAAATGATTGCAGAGACGCCCTTTGATTATTTTATTGCAGAGGGATTCCTATAAGTATAGGACTCTCTTTCTCATTCCTCACTCACTCTTCACTTTCTCCTTATTCTTTCAAATTTCTAACTTGAGAGCTTTTGAGATTGTGAAGATGACTTCCTCATGTGAAGAAGGACAGACCAATGGTGCCGTGGTGGAGATCGTTTCTTCGGGGAGCTTCTAGCCGTTTTTGGCTGAGTACCTTGCTTCTCAGAGCGAGATGGATCAAGACGACGCTGGGATGGACGTGCCGTTGGTTCCTAGTTCGACTCCTTTACCTACTCCTCCGACCGTTCTAGACGTCGCCTCGATTCAACCAGTAGGCTCGCCCATGACACCCATTCCGATCGATTCGGAGCCGGAGCCGGAGTCGATGCCGCCTCCCCCGGTTGTTCGAGAGATCGTGATGGCACTGCGAGCGCCGAGGACCTCCCCTGTTGTGCTTCTGGAGAAACGCAAAAGGGTTCTCGTCCCGGTTCTGGCGCCGAGTAAAAAGAAGCATTCCGAACCGGTTGTGGTTGGACCCTCGCCTCTGAGAGCCCGACGTTCCGGAGTGGCATCACAACATCGCGCCAAGGTTAGTCTTCGGAACTCCTTCCCCTTCAGTTACGTCAAACCTTTTCTAACCTTCTCTTTCACACAGTTCATCTCGTTAATTGACAGGATGCTTGGGGACTGCGGATCGGAGGCTGAGAGCCTTAGGAGGGCGCTTGCGTAGTCGCAGGGGAGGCTGCAGGAACTCGAGGAAAAGGTGGAAGTTATCGAGGGTTCTCGTTCTTCTGAGGTATCTCAGCTGGAGGCACGAGTGGCCAGTCTCGAGAGGGACCTCGGGAAGACGGCGAGTAAGGTGCTGAAGGAACAGCAGGCGCGGAAAGCCAAGTCTCCGGAGCTGCATCGCCTGCGGAAGGAGACGGAGAAGTCGCTGTGCCACAAAGTTGCGGAGGCCGTGGAAGAGTCGAAGATCGCTGCGCATGCTGACACTCAGGCTCGACTTNCGGCATCTCTGCATAGAGACTCTCCGTCTCGAGAGGCCGAGGAGGCCAAGCTCACCGCTCGTAGAGCGGAGCTGGAGACTACCGAGGGAGAGTTCGGTTCTATCTTGGTTGTTCTGCGATCTGAGGGCATCCTTCTGCCGCTCCCCGGTAGACCCGTGGCGTAAGCTCCAGAAGGTGAGGAAGCTCGCGACATCGCAAAGGAAGGCGAAGACAAGATGGCTCCGAGTTCNTTTTTTTTTTAGATTGTTGTTTTGTTGGCCGTATAAGGCCTTTGTTTCTTTTAGGGTCGGCCAAGTGTGGCCGTGAATCCTTAATCGCTTAGAGGCTCTTTTAATGAAAAGAGGAGTTCTTTCAAAAAGAAAGGGAGTATGCAAGTACTTTGACTTGACTAATTGTAGATGGAAGAACACGAGTTGTCATCTCGCATCTAACCCTTTTTTTGACGATCATTCATCGCGTTACTCGTTCTAGGTCGTTTAGGGAATCACGCAGAATTTCCCGAGTGTTACGATATGAACGAAGAGACATGGTTTAAGATTGTCATATCGGTTAGATATCATGCCTAGAGATGTTAGAGACCGGTGTGTTGGGTTTAGGGCAAGACCTAGGCTTACTCTCGGTTTTAGGGGCTGCGGTGACTAATCCCGACTTACGTATCCTGTTGCGATTTCAACCTTATTCCGAACCGTTTTAGAGTCCGCGATATGTTTTCGGCTTACATGACTCGTCTGGTCAGAATCTAGCATCTCTCCGTAGACAATTTCTAAGTCGTCCGGAAGTGCTGACCAAAATTTTAGATTTCTTTTATAGCGCGCTATTATCCTAGTCGGATGTTCGTGAGCTATATCTATGAGATGGCTTTGTCTGTTTAGGACGTTGGGAGCTTGTTGTGATCAGCAACTAACTTAACGGTAGGTAGTACCTTTTGCGTAGAACGCGTATTTCTTAAAGGGAGGTTTAGTCCGTATGACTGTTTTTATCTTCCCTGACGTTTGTTTTGTCGGGAAAGGATTCTCGTCGAAAAAATGGTTTCTCGGGCATTAGCGACTTCTCACGATGCCTAAGGTTCATTTTTCTTTCGTATGCCAGTTTTCGTGTTTGAAAGTTTTGCGGGCTTGGAGAGTTTAATTGTTATCGAGGCGTTTCAGTTGAGTCTGTGTTATTGGCCTAGCCGATAAACCGGTTTGCGCGGTTGCAGCAAGTTGTGTTTGAACGAGATTCCTCGGAATCGTATTGCGCTGATTTTGCTTTTGAAAAATGTGGGAGTATACGATTATATATACACCCACTCCCCCCCCCCTTTTTCAAAGAAGGGGACAGCTAAAATCGTCATATGACGATTTGCCTACGTACCCCTTTTGGGGATCAAGCCGTCTCGTAGTTCAGTTTTGTCTGCGATCTCGCTACTTAGTGATAGTATTTTTTGAGATGCATTGCGTTCCAGGTTCTTGGAATTTTGACGTCCTGCATCGTGGCAAGTTCGTACGCACCTGGTCGGACGACTCTCGTAACTTTGTACGGTCCTTCCCAGTTCGCTCCGAGTTTCCCTGCGTTCGGTTCAGCGGTGTTTTGGAAAACTTTGCGTAACACTAGGTCGCCTTCCTTGAACCTGCGGCTGCGCACGTTTGAGTTATAGTACTTTGCCGCTGCTTGTTGGTAGTTTGGAATTCGTACGAGAGCCTGGTCTCGGCGCTCGTTAACGAGCTCGAGTTCATCGAGCAGCATCGAATTTATAATGTCTTCTTGCTCCTGGAGCAGTATTCTACGTACTTCGGGAAATTCAACTTCCGCTAGGATAACGCATTCGGCTCCATATACGAGGGCGAAGGGAGTTTCTCCCGTTGCTCGCCTAGGGGTCGTTCGGTGCGACTAGAGGACACCTTCGAGCTCGTCTGCCCATCGACTTTTTTTAGCGTCCAGGCGTTTTTTGAGTCCATCCCGGATAGTCTTGTTGATGGTTTCGGCCTGGCCGTTACCCTGCGATTACCTGGGAGTAGATTTTGTCAATCGTATCTTCCACTTTTCGCAGAATGCTTCGA
>OVAN01014504.1:0-11991 GCA_900406275.1 Anastatica hierochuntica | reverse complement strand
CCATGAGTTCAATAATTTGTCCGCGCATTAGCGCGGGCCTTATACTAGTATATTTATAAATACTTCTCTGTTTTTTTAATAATAAGTTTATTATTATGATTCTTTTTGGTTTTTTCTTTGTTTGAACGTAAAGATTAGAGAGATTTTGGTGGGTAATTATGGTTTTTAACTCTTTGAAGTACATACAAGGTGGATTATAATGATCTTAGCTCACTAATCAAGTAATCATTATGATCATTTTCCATATTAAAAACTTATTGATAATAAGAGGATTTTCTCTAGTTATAATATTTTCATTATTTTACAATATTAAAACATGCAAATTTACCTTGTTATTAAAGGAATACTAAGAACTAATATTATACATTCAATCCAACGTTTTTTACACAAAGCCGGCAAAGACGAACGCCTTTCCGGAGCCAAAAACCGGCGAATCTAATAAAAACTCCCGGAACCAAGATGAAAAAACGCATTAAAAAGCATTACAAAAGGATGATGATAACTAGTACAAAACCAAAACATGATCTAAACAAATAAACCTATCTAGGAAGCTAGGGATACAATCGGAGGAGAAATGGAGATGAACTAGTCAAACCAAATTATTAGAGAAGAAACATGAACGAGACTCATTATATTGCTCCCATAACAAGCCTATCCGTAACCCATTAACCCCACATATTTTTTCCACTCTGTGGTGGAGGAGGATCGAACTCTGGTGTCTGAGGATTGACTCTGGAGACTCAACCACCATGCTACAATGTCTTCGGTTAAAAATGAAATTTTGAACCAAAATTTAGTTGTTAACCTATGTAACTTTTTTTTCAACTCATGTAACTTCTCAATAAATAAAATTTATTGAATTAATAATATATCATAAATTTAATATTATTCATTATATAAATATATCATAATTTTAATATTATTCATTTATAAATATATCATAATTTTAATATTATTCATTTGTAAAAATATATCATAATTTTAATATTTTGCATTTACAAAAACATATCGTAATTTTAATATTATAATTTATATATTTTACTATAATCAATTTTTATTTAAAATGAAATTTAGATTTTAAGAATTAAAATTATCATTTACTTTTAACTTTTCAATTTTTTCGAAACTAAACCCATTTGTATCCAACTTTAGCAAAAAAGTCCCACCCTTTCTTAAAACCCTCGCTAAACCCAATCCGTCGTCAGCTCCTCAGCCTCCAACTTTCTCTGCAAACCAAATCAGTCCGTTCCCTTCCGTTCACCGGAAAATTTCTTCCCATTTTTCCTCTTCTGAATTCGTCAATGGCGGCTTCCTTTCTTCTTAATCGTGTTTCGCGAACTACTAGCTTCCATCGAGTCGCAGGAACCCTCGGTGGAAGAATCTCCGAAACACTCTTTCGAGGTAGTGATGATCCTTTTCTTCTCCCTTGTTGCTGTCTCTTGAATCAAAAATTCGAACTTTCTCACAGTTTCTATCACAATCTCAGCATAGAGTTGAATACACTGACTATGGTTTCAGATCCGATTTGGGTTTGAGGTTTTGGAATTGATAACTGCAAATTTCTCATCTTTTTGTTCTCTTCGATTACACGAATTCTAGATTCTCTGTGTAGTTTGAATCTGTGAAGAAATTTGATGTTTCGAATCACATAATGAAGAGTTTTAAGTAGAAAGTTTCCGTCATTTGATTGTTTTGGTTTCTGGGTTGTTTGTGTAGAGAGATCATTAGCTACTCTTGCTGAAGGAGCTTCTCATTTCGATGAGATGGTATCGGTTAATCAGAGAAAGTATTACCTCTTGGGCGGTAAAGGAGGCGTTGGGAAAACGAGCTGTGCTGCTTCTCTTGCGGTGAAGTTTGCTAGCCACGGTCATCCAACCATCGTGGTTTCAACTGATCCTGCTCACTCTTTGAGTGATTCTTTTTCTCAGGTATATCAGCTTCTGATTTTGGTTCTCAATGTTTACGGTTGGAAAGTTTGTTCTCAGGGCATCAGCTAATCTCTTGTTTTTGGTATCCAGGACTTGTCGGGTGGAGTACTTAAGCCGGTTCAAGGTGTTGATTCTCCACTTCTTGCTCTCGAGGTAATTTATTGTCTATAAAGTAACCGTTTGTTCCTGCACACTCCTGGATTAAGAGTCAAGTCGCTGAGTTTTATCCTCATGTCGAGAACAGATAACACCCGAGACAATGAAGGAAGAGATTAAAAGTCAAGTGGGTGACAAAAGCGTTAAAAATATGATGGATAGCATGGGACTAGGCATGTTTGCTGGCGAGGTTGATTTTCCTTTTCCCTGTTGTTGAGATTCTAAGCTTCCATTATGAATGGGAAAGTTTGTTAATGGCTCAGATATGTTGTCCTTTTTGGTAGTTAGGGGACTTGAATCTTGAAGACATGATCAATGCTGCATCACCTGGTATAGACGAAATAGCAGCGATTTCCAAGGCACGTATGTTACCTCTCAGATTTCTTTTGGATCCGGAAGTCCCCTGACAATTGATTTTTAAACTAATATTGTGATCTCTTTCCAGGTTCTTCAATTTATGGAGTCACCAGAATACAATAGGTTTACACGTATAGTTTTCGATACTGCTCCCACGGTTAGTATATATATTTTAACTTTGTATTGCTCCTAGAGTATGCTGCTTGGTTCATTTTGCTAATTCTAATTGTTCCCATATAATTGCTTGCAGGGACATACTTTGCGGCTTCTTTCTCTGCCCGATTTCTATGATTCATCCATTGGCAAAATATCAAAGGTTTGAGCATTTGGTTGTGGTTTGCTCTTTTTGTTATTTGAATGACAAGTCTTACAGAATTGATATGTGTAGAATACGTGTATATTAATGGATTGTTTTATGTGATTCAGCTCAAGAAGAAGATCACTGCAGCAGCTTCAGCCTTTAAGTCGGTTTTTGGTAAAAAACAGATTCAACAAGAACCTGTAAGTATTGTTTTTTTCACTTGAACTGATAACATCGGTTGACCTTTTCTCGAATTCTGAACATCTATTGTTTAACAGCCTAATGAGTTGGACCAACTGAAAGAGAGAATGGAGAAAGTTCGAAACGTTTTCCGGGATGTAGACACTACCGAGTTTGTCATTGTAACCATCCCAACGGTAACCATTCTTTCCCTTGTTTATAAAGATCATTCATTTACGTGTGGTCAATGATACACTTTGCTTATTAATGATCTTCTTAATTTTACTCTTCAAGGGCCTTAAGGATAATTTTCAATAGAAGTTTACTTCTTGAGATCTTGGTTACGTATTCACTGGTCTATTATCTTTCCCTTTAGGTCATGGCAGTAAACGAGTCTTCGAGGTTGCATGCATCTTTAAGAAAAGAAAATGTGCCGGTCAACAAGCTCATTGTTAATCAGCTTCTACCTCAATCCGGTTCCGACTGCAAATTTTGCTCAATGAGACGAAAGGTAACTCTAGTTAACTCTGTGCAAGCAAAGGCTTACTGAAACTTTTGATTGAATTGAGGACCAGTTCTGGTAACTCCAATAGATATAGCCATAGCGTGTGCCTTCACTATGATAGGGTTGTTTACATTTCAGGAGCAAACGCGTGTGCTCGGACTTATTCAGAACGATAAAGAACTTTCCGGATTAAAATTGATCCAATCGCCATTGCAAGATGCAGAAATAAGAGGGGTTCCAGCACTTAAGTTCATG
The DNA here is from genome assembly GCA_900406275.1 of Anastatica hierochuntica. Lineage (NCBI taxonomy): Eukaryota > Viridiplantae > Streptophyta > Magnoliopsida > Brassicales > Brassicaceae > Anastatica > Anastatica hierochuntica. The sequence goes on along the minus strand of OVAN01014504.1, from coordinate 8,309 downwards.
GGTGATCTCATTTGGAAATAACAAGATTAATTTTCGCCTTTCACTTCCGGTTCATAACAAATCAGTTAAATGCTTATGTTGCCCTAAGATATTTTAAAATCTAGATGATGAGAGGAAAACAAATAACCAATGTCTCATTAACTTTAAGCCAAGAAAGTAATGGAAGTTCTTGAAAGAAAATTTCATTGGTTCTATACAATTCTACATTTGTACTTGGTGTATAAAACAGAATTGTTAGCAAACAGGTGATGATCTATGATGCTCTAAAGCAAATGATAGATGTACAACATGAAAAATTACAGGTATGTGGAACTACCTATGAACAGCGTACAGGGCTATATGATCGGCTATATGTCATCTATTGTTTTAATCTTCGAGCATAATTTACACTTATAGACAAGCAATTGGTGTTTTTTTTGAATTTTCCCGAGATATGCAGGTATAGAAGGGGAGAGGTTGTGGGGAAGTTAGAGCTACTTCTTTTGGAAAGTTACCATACAAAAGAAAGCTGCACAGCGGCTCAAGATACCGGTTATTGTTAGGAAGATGAGGCAACGAGGGAAGTGCTTGATGTTGTATCCATTCTCCATCAGTGATCCACAGCGAGTGATAAGCCAAACTCCTTTATATCTGAAATGTTATAGGGAAAGAGTAAACAAGGTGATCTAAAAACTACAGAGATGTGTGTTGCGATGGAGTTTTATAACAGGCTGAGATCAAGTTTGCAAACCTTTGAGCGTTTGATACCACAAATGCTTCTAGAGCCCATCTCGTGTAGCACAATTCTGAGATTGTATCAACGATTTTGTTGTCGTTTGTACTAGTGGCAATTAGAGTCAGAACCACTGGAAGCAACACTGACCACTGCACAAAGACAAAGAGGAAAGTGTGTTTTTGTGTCAAGATGTGAAAGAAAGCTTTATGGTTCTATCGGCTCAGAGTTTGGTTGGACACTTACTAGCTGAGCTGGACCAGGTTCGAAAAGTATGGCCAGGGCATAAGCTATGCCAGTCACACAGTAAACAAGACAGATTAGGACAACATAATTGTCTCCTACGCTTGATCTCGGGTTGTTGAAGAAGTAGAACATGGAGAGATAAACAAGCGGCTTGACAATGGTGTTGAAGTGATCAACTGTGTCTTTTGCTAGGAAGTAAGCCAGGCTGCTCATTCCTGCTCGGCTTTCTCTCCAGTAGTGTAGTTTATCGAGAGAGAAAGATCTCAACGCAGTTATCTTACACAAGAGAGCTGAAAAACCAGAAAACCGATAAAAGGATTACAGAAGAAAGTTGTCGAATTTGTTGCCAGAAAAGCTCGAAAACGTTTCTACTTACAAACAGCAATGACTGTATATGTATATCCCATGGCACCAAACGTTTCATCGCTCACTTTAGCAAGAGTGCCTAAGCAGATACCGGCAAGTAGAAGGATTAGGTAATCTACAGCTAGTGTCCTTGCTTCTCGAAGTCTTTGTTTACCTAACCTGCAAAGCAAACGCATTGAGTATGCGAAAGATTTCTCTGTAAATTGTTTGAATTGACAAAGAATCTGTGATGAATGACCTTCCTAAGAAGTATCTGTATTGCTGAAACACACCGGGCACTTCTCTTTCGGATAAGTCACCTGAGTTACTAAAGTTACTCTGTAAGTTATCTTTCTTGATCTCAACATTTGCTTTGACATCTTGCCACAACTCTCCAGCGAAAGATGTTCCATCATCTCCAACAACGCTACCGTGAGCGCTATCTCCGTGAGCAGAGTTCTCAGCAGAAGCAGAAGAAGCCATTCCTTCAATGCTTTTAAGCATATCCATAGGAACTTGATAGCCATTATGAAGCATCCATCTAACTGGAAGCTGCTTATAGGTAACTCCTGAGCTTGTACTCGGTTTTAGTATGCCTTCCAATATGTCAATGTAGTAATCAGGAGGATTCACACGCTCGGGGACAACGATCCCTAAGCTCGAAAAGTATTCTTCAACTTTCTTGACTGATCCTTGGTAACATATCAATCCACCTTTTGCGAGAAGTATCAGATCATCAAACATCCGAAACAGAGTATAGCTACAGAGAGACAAAGGACAAAATGAGAATAGGATCGAAACGTATGTTTAGTGTTTAGCCAAATAGGAAGTTGTATATGTTGAACCTGGGTTGGTGGACAACCATACAGATGTTTACTCCTTCAAGAGCTTCACGGCGTAAGGCTCTAAGAAGTAACTGAGAAGATGAACTGTCAAGGCCTGAGGTTGGTTCATCTAATATTAGAAGTGATGGTTCCATCACCATTTCAAGACCAACATTGACTCTTTTCCTCTGACCTCCAGAGATTCCTCTCTTCTCTACAGTCCCAACAAGAGAGTCTCGAACGTTTTGCAGACCGAGTGACTCAATGACTCTTTCTACAACTAAAACCTTTTCCGGCTTCGGGAGATCAGCAGGAAGCCTGTATAGGATTTATGCATACAGCTGAAAAACAAAGATGTTTCAAAAACTTGGAACTTCAGTAAGAAAGATTGTGGCTTTACCTGCATCTTGCACTGAACCAGAGATTCTCTTCCACTGTCAAGTTTCCATGGACTATGTCATCTTGTGGCACAAAACCGATGATTTTCTTGTAGGATTGAATCGATTCAACCTTTCCGTTTACGAGTATCATTCCACTCATGGTGCAACCTGCTGCTTTCCCTGTTAAAGCTGTGAGGAAAGTTGTTTTGCCAGCACCAGAAGGACCCATCACAGCAGAAACACGCCCCGGTGATAGCTTCCCGGTGACACATCTTAGAAGATGTTTGTTTTTCCCTCTCAGCGTAATCGAAAGGTCTTTAAAAGCAACTTCAATTGTAGGTCTTTTTCTTATCTCGATATCGTTAGCCATGGAGATAACTCCAGAGAAAGTCAAGTTCTTGTTCTGCTCCTGCATTGCCTTTTCCTTTTCGATCTGGCCATAAGCGTACCTAAACATCTGGCTCTGAGTATGTAAGGCCTTGCCTTTTGGAGCATGTTTCTTGATGTTTTTATCACCAATCTCAAGATTAAACCCTTCAGGATCTCCAGGGTTTTGTTCAATGTCATGTAACATCTCTGTTAGTTTGTTCTTTCCCTTCTTCTTTCCCTTTTTCGTATCCGAGCTAGCTCCTGACATTGGTGGTAAAGCAGCATCTGATCCAGGTTTTGCTTGGCTTAAACCTCTCATCAAATCTGGTTGTTTCATAGATTTCCTTCTAGAGAATGTCCGGGAAAATGACTGTTGCAGGTCTGTCGCGTGCTTCTTGGCAATATCTTTGGCAGATTTCCACTTCTCCCGTGATTGCGTTTCGCGCACACTCTGTACAGCTTTCTCCCTTGATTTTGCTTGCCTTCTTTCTCTTGTCGCAAGCACTTGATCAGAGCAGTTGTATAAGATTATAAGCAAGAAACCTAACCCCGCCTACATAGAAACAAAACAATGGATCAACAGATACACGAAACAAAGGAAAGATTGATCGATTACTATGACTTACGAAAAGCATGATTCCATATGCTGTGATATTCTGATTTGTTGATCTTGGATTGCAGGTTGCTAGCTTAAAACAATCTGCAAAATTCATCAGACCAAAAGAGACATTAAGTAATTTCTATATTCGCGTTTCTTGATTTGGAGAGTTAAGTTCTTGATTCTAAGAAGTAATGTTTGTTTGGAGAAAAGTGATCATCACTTACTTAGTTCAGCAGTAGAACCTGTCCTACAATAATGTCTGGATCAAGCAAACAAATGATTTAGTCTATAGCTGATTCGAGCAAAGAAAGTTATCGAAATCTTTCGTAGTTAGTTACTTACCCTTTACTACAAGGAAGCTTATCGATAGTCGAAGGACAAAAGGATCCAGCTGAACAGAAAACTTCACTGCTACTAACAATATCAGCCCAAATATCAGCTCCACCACAAGTATGATTTGGTTGTCCTGAAGGAAGCTGGTAATGATATCTACAAAAAAAACAAGAATCTTGATACTAATCTAAACAAAACTTAGACATAAACATTGAGCAGAACAAAGACTTACGGGTCACATAATCCTGTTGTTCTGTTCAGCTTAGCTTCTGGACAATATGCTCCCAAAGGACATGCTTCATATACAATTGTGAAGGAAAAAAACATTAATAAATGGATCAAGAACCTGATTATTTCAATCAGAGTCGGCTCTAAGCACAAGCATATATCGCAAACCGGCTAATTTTTCAAAAAAATATGCAAAACCGGCCCATCTTTTCTTTCTATATTACACCCTCCCAAAACTCAAGACCGGCCCTGCTTTCAATCGCATTTTCTTTGAATGTTTTGAAGAGCGTTGTTAATAAACTTACGGATCATGCAAGTGATACCACGAGGGCAGAAGAAACCTGCGCAACAAGGCGCGCATTGTTGAGTTCTTACAGGAACATTCTTATCATCTTTAAGGTCAACTTTAACTTCTTTAGCTGTTCTACAAGCCCATCCAGGTTCACAACCAGACATCCATGAAGATAGATTACAGTTCTTGTTCGGTTTTAAGTAATTTGTTGCTCTCTTTGGACCTCCTAATAATCCATTAAAGTATATCCTCACTTCCGCAGCCGTACATATCCGTTGCATCATGTCACCTATTCTCAAAAACCAAAAAACATGAACAAAAAAATGTATAAATCCTAACTTCAATATTTATGACATATTACGTTATACTTCGTGTAACTGACAAACATTTTTCATGGATGAAAATAAAATGTTTACGCAAACCTTTTGTGGTTTTGCCGCATGCGTTTAAGAAATCTGGTTTTGAAGAGAAATTAAACGCTTCATTATAATCTTCTTTTCTGCAAACACAAAAAAAACATCTTTAATTTCATTAATTCATCAATGTTTTTATTTAGAATTTGGAAATTTTGATAAATAAGAACAAGAATTATAAAAAGAAACTAACACATTGGTAATGCAGAAGCCAAGTTCTCGTTTAATGTCATCCTCAAAAACTTCAGTGAGATTCGATATTTTGTCGAAGATGAATTGGTTATATAGACGATTAGCTGCAGGATTATTCAAGCTTTTATCTTCTTGACATATTACTTCTTGATGTAAGATTATTACAAGAAAAATGAAGAAGAAAGAAACAAATGTTTCTTGAAAACATAAATTTCTCCTCCCCATCCCTTAAATTTTTTGAGGAAAAAAACAATGTTGTAGAGAATTGTTTTAGAGATCAACGAGACATTTAGAAAAAATTGATTTGTTCCTAAGATTCGAGGGAAAGAGAGAGAGAAAGAGAGAGAGAGTTAGGGTTTGTTTTATTTTTTTTGTTTACTTTTTTTGACTTTTTGGGGGGAAAGATTGTGGTATTTCTTGGGAGTCAAGAAATGGAGGAGAGGAAGTCATGGCGATATATGAGGAGGAGAGAGAGAGATAGAGATTTTGATTGGAATATTAAGGGGACATAACCAAAAAAAAACTAACATTATTCATAGATTAGCTATAAAAACTTTTGGCTATGATACTTTTTTGTATAGTCTACAAAGATTTTGTATATGGCTTTTCTCATTTTCTCTTTCTCTTTACTCACTTATTCATTCTTCTTTTACCTTGTCATATTTTACTCAATTATAGCTTTGGAATTCTTTAGAAGAAAATTTGAAACTTGCAACAAAAGCGATGTAAATATTGATTTAATTTAATTTTTCCGGTCAAAAATGTGACATCTATACTATTAAAACAAAAGCACAACAACATTTGTTTACGTATGATATGCACATTTTTAAAAATATTCCTCTAAATCTTTATATATAACAAATTTCATTCATATTCTATTTTGAATAATAGCAGATTATAATAAGGTCAAATAATTTGTTTAAATAATATAGATGTCTAACAATATATCATATATCCTCTGTTTTAAACTCCGATATTAACTCTCTAACATCTTTTATGGTAACGATTTATTTTACAGAATATAATTAGTTTTTAATGCAAAGATAATGGTTGATTTATTGTATTATTTTTATGATAATTAAAAAAAAATTTCATAAAATCTTTTACAATGCGGGTTAAACTTTAGCATCAATATTAGAAAATTTAAATGATGAAAATTTAAACATAGGAAATTTACTATGTATTTATAAAAATATTCATATGAATTCGATGTTTAAAATAAAAATTACGTATTCTATAATAAAAAAAACTCGACAACTTTAATACAAACGAATCCACTTTATAATCGTATCATTATTTAGCATATGATATAAATATATAGTTGGAGGAAATCATTTTCATTTTAAAACGAGTCCACAATAAATATCATTAATACATTCCATAATAAAAATATTTGTTTTTACTATACTTTATTTATACTATTAAAACTCATATCATCTTTATATTTCTTTTTCTATTACATTATATGAATGAAAAAATATCCCGCGCTTTGAAAGTAGATGGCTTAATGTACTAATATATATCCAGAAAAAGATTTCCAGTTTTTGTGATTGATTGCAACAGTTTCTGCAAAATTTTAATTTATTTCTATCTGGTAGATAGTTACTTGCAGTTTAAACGTTCTAATTGTTTGAGACTCACTTACCGCCAAAATGTTAGATACTCCTGCTGGGTCTGAGATTTAGTGATTGACTAACAATAGTGGAAATTATCACAGATTCCTCATTCATGTCTGGAAACTTAAGAACCAAGAGATTCAAGCATCATTTTGGTGGTCTTTTTAGATTATTATAAAATCTTAGAGAGCCCATGTGAAACCCTTTTGTGCTACTTGATTTCTTTAGGGTTTTAGTTGTTATACATAAACTTGCATGATTTTTTTGTTCAAACTTTGGGCGCTTTATTTTGATGTTACAGTAGTAGAAGAATCCAATTGATGACTAAACAAACCACATTTGCAGCGGGAATCAGAGATCAGTATACTCCTTTAGCAACCCTTAACCATTGATAAGTCGAAGTTGAAGCAGTACTCGAAATCGAAGTTGAAGTTGCAGTAGTCCTCTCTTTCTCCTTCCCTTTTTCTTTTACATTTGTTATGTCTTTTCTACTTTTCTTCATTCCTTCGAGCATCAAATAATCTCCCTGAGCTGGTTTTCTGATTCTCTGTGCATAATGTATCTCGTTTTTACTCTTTTTCTCATTGTAGAGAGAACCATTTGGTCATTAATTTGTTATCTTTATCTCTTTAAGTGGTTTCTCTCTAGCGAAGCACGAGTTAAAGAAAACATCTTTTCCATCTTCTCTCTGACCAGTCTCTACGTTCTTCTTCACAGCAACCTGAACGTAAACACTTAATATGCATAAGTCCAGAAAAAACACACACCAAACGTATCGATCTTAAACTTGAAGATTCAAAAAAAACCCAAATTTTACATAACAAATGTATATTTAAGAAAATATTTGAATAAGGAACAACAAAAAAATGGGTTGGTTTTTGTTTTCATAACCATAAACATTTTATTTACAATGACTCAAATAAGATCATAGGACCGTAGCTACTACTTTGAGTTCACCCTAAGCAACAAATTCTAATACAATTTATTTGTGACCGTTTTTGTCTATAAGCAACAAATGTTATTGTTATTTTTTGTAAGTAGTTCTATTAGATTTCTTCATCACCGATGTAGCTTGACTTGATTCACGTTAGATCCGAAAAACCGAGAGAGAACATTGCGTTTTGTAGACAAAATATGTTACTAATTTATTTCGGTTTGTAGATTCCACGACGATTTGGTGTTGGAGTAATCTTGAAGATTAAAAAAACTTAGAGTGAAAATAGCTAATTACTTAATACTTTAGGAGTTATCTAAAGTAGTTTTTATTAATAATAATATTACTTTTGGAGTTACCAAGAGTAATGTTTTCCTAGTTAGTTTTGGTTTTCTAATTAGCTATATAATGTGTTATGTCGAGTTATGACAAACACGAGTCTTTAACATTGTTTTGAGGTTTTGATTTGAGATTGAATAAGAGAAGGAGAGTTATTCCTTGAGATCGTTTGAGTTGAGTTTTGTGTTTGATTCAATATTTGGTATCAGAGCATTATTGAATCATACATAGACTAAACACAAAAAACCACATAAATCTCGAATTAAAACCGCAGAGAACTCAAACCAAACAGAGTGTCGATGGCTGAGATAACTCCGGCCACCAGCCAACCGGAGAAGGTGAAGGAAGGGAGTTCCTCATCGTTAACATGTCCCATGTTAACCGCCAAAAACTACACTGTCTGGGCAATTAGAATGAAACTTCTCCTGAGAGTCAATGAAGTTTGGGATGTGATTGAGAATGAAACAGGGGAAGCAAAGAAGAAC
>OVAN01014503.1:0-11992 GCA_900406275.1 Anastatica hierochuntica | reverse complement strand
GGTTCCAAAAACTGAAAAACAAAAAAAACGGATCTGAAACGGAACTGAAACAGAACCGAAACGGATATTTTCGGGTATTTTGGGTTCAGATCGGGATATTCTAAACAGATCTGAAACGGTTCTGAATCTTCAAAAATANCAGATCTGAAACGGTTCTGAATCTTCAAAAATAGTAAATGAATATGTAACGGTTCCAAAAACCGAAATTCCAAAAAAACGGATTTGAAATGGAACCGAAACGGATCTGAAAATAAAGTTGTTCAGAAAAAAAAAAAAACATAAGATACGACTTAAGAGCCGTATCTTAATTTAGAAACATAAGATACGGCTCTTCTTCTTTTCAATTTTTTTTTTAATTTTTAATTATAAAAATTTTAAGGGACTAGGGTGAAGAACCCTCGTTATAGATGCTCTAAGTATTTAACAAAGAGAACTAATATTTATTCATTATAATATATTATGCATAGAAATGTGATTTTTTACCCCTACGGTCTATATATGGATGGACTGACAATCAAACTATTAATAATATAAGTTTCTTTTTTTATATAGATTTACATGTATAAAGTTAAGTAATATGCATATTTAAGCTAGATTGATATCAATTCACAATGTTTGTTTAAATGGATTAACTCAATAATTTATTTTTATATTGAATATGTAATAAGGTTTGCATGTTAATAAACTATTTGGTTAAATAAGTATTTGATTTGAGAAAAACGAAATTCGTTAGGAAATTGATGAACACTCTAAAGTTATATATAATTTACGTTTGGAGAAAATATTATATTGTATTGATTATTAATAAGTAATTTTATATTGTGTTTTGTGATACATTATTAATGATGTTTTTTTTTTATTCAACTTTTTTTTTTTGTTCAACCATTATTAATGATGTTAAACATCATTTTTCTTGTAGTGTTTGCTACTAATATATAATAATATATATAGGAGACATATGAGGATACGGCACGATGGGATAGTCTTCTTATGGTTGCGGGTTTTGCCAGACTTTGTGAATCATACGTACGTACTTCTTTGTTAAAAATATAATTTTGTTTTTATTTGCATCATGTATTTCACATACATGTGGCTATAACAATGAACGCTCACACGAATACTCTATAAATATGTATGTTTATATTTGTTACAGCTACTTATAATGATAGTTTCTGTTTATATATCGATCACAGAAACGTCCGACCATCAAAAGTCAACCATCATCTTCGACCATATTCAACACTGTGGTATGTTAAAAACACATAGTTTCTTATTTGGCATCGACATATGTGTTATATGCACTAATTATATCCATATCTTCGTGATATATATCAAGTTATATATTAAAAATATGCATGAAAATGTATAACTTGTATCTTATAATAACAATACTTTTCTAAATAAAAAGAACCACACTTTTCTTTTTTAGGATGATGACAACAACAAAGTCAAAGTTATTAGCTCAGAGAATGACATTGAAATGCTTAAGACAGGTGAGAATATCAGAATTTAATACTTGAAATTGTTACAAGTACCCGAGACAAATATATATATACATATCAAAACGTTCCAGTTGATGCAATGATCGATGATAATGAAACTTTTAGAGCTTTGGAAGATCTCAAATCTAAGTATGAGCTTAAAGTTCATCATCAAACTTTGTTCATAGTTTGCATAGATTTTATTCAAATTTTATATTCTAAACTTATAGTTAATATGAAGTCTTGAATCTATATACTTTTTGTAGATTTAAAAAATGAAGGCACATCAATTGATGGTCTGAACGTGAACATCTCAGCAGTTGCAACCGTCCATGCAACTGTGTCGAGTTCTAAGCATGAGCATAAATAACTTTGACATCTTTACTTGATGATTTGTCTTTTATCTTTTATCATTACATTTCTACATTTCTGTATTTGCTAACTATTTTTATTTTAATTACAAACCTATTTATATTTACGAATTTATAGTTAAATTTTAAATATATAGTTTAAGTTTAAATTAAAGAACTTCTTTTATTATATAATAGTTATTAGAATTTTATGGTAAATCAGTTATAACATCCTTGGTTAAATTTTTTTATAACAAATGTTTCATTGACCAATATTTTGATTTTCACTAGAAATAACTATATAGTAGTTAATTTGGTTGTCATTTACCATCAATTTTAAAATAACCACCATTATTTCAACTTTCAAAGTTTTAAATTTATACTACCCCAAATGGATAAAATGTGTTGTAGTAATATGGATATCAAATACAAAAGAAAAGATTAACTCAATAAGCTTCTGAGAATGTAATCTAAGCTAGTCCAATTAATGAGATTAATATTTTCTAATCAAACTAAGTGCAATCAAACAAAGCAATAGATTAAATGTGCAAGTTCGTAAGAGTATCCATAATGGTTGTCTCTCGCAGGAGTCTCTACCAAAAAATAATAAAAAAGAGAGAGTCTCTCATTTGAGAGACTTGAATCTCTCATTTGAGAGATTTTGAAAGACTCAAGTCTTTGATTGAAAGACTCATTTTTACATTTATCATATTCTAATTGGTCAGTTATTTTTTAAAAAGTTTCTATTTAATTATATAACTAAAACATGTTAAAATATTCATATAAATATGTTTAGAAAGTCAAAGTGAGAAACTTCTCGTTGATGTTCTAATGAGCAAATGATACTCCAAATAAGCAAGTAATTAGAAAAAAAATCAAAGAATATTAAAGTAATGTGGATCATGCATAAGATGTTTGAAATAAGATGCTATGTGCTAATATATGATGTTAAATCATGCAACAAGAACCATTCAAAGGGGATAACTAATCAAAGTTAGCTAACTCATTCTCATGAGTCTAATCCATTTATTAGTCATTTAATTAAACAAGTATTTCAATAATCAAGCAATCAATAATCATTAAGCATAAACTCACTAAGCTAATGATTCATCTCAGTATACTATTTTTATAGGTTAAGACTGAAATTTTTGTTTTGAATTCTTTTGAAAATTTCATCAAATATCTTCCGAACGTGAAATCCCTAAAGTCTAAATAAAATTTTCCAAGACTAATCTAGCATTAAACAACCTCTAAAAAGGTAAATCTATAAAAAAAAAAAAATCAAGCCTCAAATATCACCCACCGGCATTCAATCATCTCTAAATCTACTAAGCCACAATCCAGATTAATGGAATTACTCACACGTAGCAAATATTGATGAAAAATAATAGAATCATAGGTAATCATTATTACGAGTCGGGTTCACCACGGGGAGACTAAAGGAGACTAATATTCCCAACGATAGTTTTTTTTAAAACAAAAATAAAAATAGAAGAAAATCAAGATAATAGAAACAACTTTATAGATTCTAGATTTTTTTTTAAAAATTGATATTTTTATTGTTAAAAATATGAAACTAGAAAAAATAAAATATTTGACCAAGTTAATAATATGGGTGAATTTGTGAAATAACAAAAAAAAGTTGATTAATTAAGTTTGTAGGTGAGAGATTAGAGAGAGATAGGAAAAGAAAATAGGAGAGAGAGAGGGGGATTGGTTATTTAGTGAAATAATGTTTATTTTTGGTTTATTCTTTATAATTTTCCTAATAATATTTGACTAATTAACAAAATATCTTTGTTAAAACTATAAAAATATTTTTGTGTATCTTATTAGTAAGAGTCAGTTAGGTGAATAACCATAGGAGAGAGAGATTAATTAAATTTTTTAGAAGTAACAAAAAAAAGATAATATAATATTGGAGGATTTTTACAAAAACAAAACCTACTTGTGAACAAAAAAAGGGGATAAAGGGTAAAATCAATTGGGAAGGGATATGAAATTAATTATTCTAGGATTTTGTAATATCCATTACAATTTCTCTATTAGTAAACATTAAATTTACCAACAAAAGAAAAAAAACAAAATAGAATAAACAAAAATATGTCGTTGGATACAAAAAAACAATTAAAAATATAAACACTAGTTCATCATATTTCCATATTACTAATTAACTTTTAGGTTAACGATTTTAAAAATGATATAACTAAAATTGGTGAATTAACTCCAACTCATTATAATTAAATTCAAAACAAAATCTTATTTAATTCATGATTGGTAGTATTTGTCGTATAACTATGAGTTACATCAATCACTCAATTTTACTGCATGATAATTTATGTTACCAATCGAATCAAAGTCGAATTTTGATTTTTTAGCTTATAAATATTTTATAATAAAATAAGCAATAGATTATAAACAAAACGTGTCATTGGAAACAAAAAATTCAAAAATATTAACTCAAAGACTAATTTATTATATTTCCAAGATTATTAATTAACTTTTTGTTAGCAATTTAACAAATGATATAGCAAAAAATAGTATTATAATTAAATTCAAAAATTTTCTTATTTGATTCATGATTGGTAGTATTTATCATTTATATATGAGTTACACCTATCATTCAATAATACCGCATGATAATTCATGTTACCAATCAAATCAAAACCGGAATTAGTTTTTTTAATTTATAAATATTTTTATAACAAAATATACAATATATTAGAACGTAAAGATAAATTTAACTTTTAAACTTATATGATAGATATAAACTTGTATTAACATACTAGGTAATAGTTAGGTAAAAAATTATTTAGTTATTTAAAATGGTCAATTTGGTCAATATTACAAGTAGTCACATTAATTAATTATGTGACCCCCTCTTTTTATTATTTAAGTATCAATGAAATTTTTGCCACATTTCTTCTCCATTTAGCCCTTCCTGCGAGTGGAGAAGGCTTTTTTCTATTTTTCCCTCTCCTCTTAACATGAAATCTCTCAACATTTTATTTGCTTTTGTATTTTTTTTTAAAATAGTAAATGAAAAATGTAAATATGCAAAAAAAAATAGATTTTTCACATTAGGCATATTTTAAATTTTTAAAACGGATATATATTTATTAAATCGTTTAAGAAGAACATATTTTCCACAAATAGAATTACTATAATAATAGTAATTCTACTACCGTGAAATATGAAAGTTTTTATATTTCAAATAAAAATAAAATGAATTTAAAATTAGCAACTGTATATATAAATATTTAAATTTAAATACACATTCAATAAAAGAAGTCATAAACCATATTCTTAAAAATAAAAAAATTGCATACTATTTGACACAAAAAATGTCTGTTTCAATAGACATACTATTTTTAAGGAGAGAGCTAAATATTACGGGAAGTGATTAAAATTAAGAAAACATTAAAAATGTTTGATTTAAGGAATTGTGGGATGGGGGTAAAGTTTGACAAAATTGGTAAAACAAATAGTAATACTATTTAAAATGAATAACAAATTTTTAATTACTATAGATAATTTACTTACTAAGTTAAACATTGGTAAAAAAATGTGCAAATCATGTGACCTTTTGTTCATAATGTAACATAAATCGAAAGGTTACTGGGAGGCTTATTAAAAAACAAAAATTGTTTTGTGTATGGAAAGATGCATATTAAAATTGATAGAAAACAAAAAAAATAGTACTACTAGAAAAATAGAACGACTATTCAGCAACTACATAAAGTGTACCATAATTTTAAATTTCATTAATAAATTAATGTCCGATTTAAAAAATCCGAATTATGATATATTGGAAAAAAGCAATTTTTTCGTAATCAAACTTTAAATAGAATTACTATTTAAAAATAATTATTGTTCTACAAATTAGAAAAGTATAACATAATTATAAATTTCATCACTAAATATGTTTCCGATTTAAAAAATTCAAGTTATAATATATACGGAAAAAACTAATTTTTTCCCTTATTCAAAATTATAATAAAATTTTTAAGAAGAATATCGTTAAAATAAAAGAAAAAGAGAAATTGTAATGAAGAGATAGAAAAAAGAAAAAAAACCATAAAGGGAGAAGAGAGTAGAGTGATAAGGGTAATGCCGACTTTTTAGGGGAAGAGAGAGAAATGGTAGATCTCCAACTCCCTCATTCTTAATTAATGAGAGATTTTGTTGGTTGATATTTCCCTATTTAAAAACATATTAAAGTAACAAATTGTTGGGATACGTAAAAATTTATAAATGTTTTATAAATATATTTACGAATTAATACCCAGGAACCGTGCAAATAATTGACTTTAAATCAAATCTACGGGGTATCAAATATACCTGAAAAAATACACAGCGGAAAGATAATATGTACTTCGACCGAGGTTTTGAGCACTCCAAATATCGTGTCTCTGTGGTATCCACACGCACATAAACTGAATTAAATCGGAGTGCTAGCGTCGTTGAGATCAAATCTCAAATCAGACAAACCGCTTGTCTTTGTATAATTTTGAGGGTTTTAGTTTTTATTTCTTTTTTGTCATGCCTCTCTCTTACTAATTATTGTCGAACATATATATATATATGCAATTGTCAACCGACGTTGACATTATTAGTGGGGCCAAACCCATTGACCTTTTTTCTCTTTATAGTCCAAACTTTGTGGATTATATAAGTAGGTAANGGATTATATAAATACGTAAACAATATATATACATATATATATATATTGAAAACATATCTAAATATAAATATAATATTAATATTTTATCTATCATAAAAATAAAATATCTAAACCCCAAATATATGTTGATCCAATTTGTTTTGTGTGTTCCTCTAGGATCCTATAATATTAGCAATAGATTCCTAATCTATAGATTATAAGTGACCTCTAACAAAACATTATAACTCCTAATATTATACGATGTGTCAAACATCGACACTACAATTTTATTTAGAGTAAAGTACAAATGATTTCAGGACATTCCCAACAGTCTCCCACTTGTACTGGAATCATCTATTCCCATAATGTCTTTGTCCAAATATCTCGATCTGACCATAAGGCAAGAAATAATGTCATCCTTATATAGTCAAACCATGTTTACAGAACTCTGATTTATACTGATTAAACAAACGACTGACATTCAACTCGCTTGAGCATGGCCATGCATTTCTCAGTATCAAATCTTCGATAGGCCCAGAGATATCTCTCCCGTTATATAGGAGGGACAAATTCTCTCTTGTTCCATCCATGTTTCTTATACACTGTATAATAAATAAACTCAATCAATGCCTTTTTAATCACCTATTACAGATGGCGTTTGACAAAATCAAAGTGGATCAATCCATGTATATATAAGAAAACATAATGAACTCAGGTCAAAGGACTATACTTTAAAATTGTAATGAGGAACTCTAATAACATCCATATAGCAATCTTATAGAGTTCTCATAGCGGGTCAGTCCGATATTGTGTTCTCTAACACATATATCTATGTGATTGACTTTAATACAACATATCAATGACTTCATGAAACTTAGTCATCTGCCACCTTACATACTAATCATTCATAGTTATTAATGTTTCTGCTTAATAATCTGACTAAGGACCTCAATAATTTATATCATTTATCACTTATAGGGTTTCATGATCAAGTCATGTACTTGATGACCTATAAGAATGATATAAATTATTTTGGGACTATTATATAATTATCTAATAAACAAATAATACATTAAACTAATTTTATTACTTTAAACATAGAAAAATCTATGTTTACCTGCACGTCAATTCCGAAAATAAAGCTCCCACTACCATTACAATAATGACACTTGTCATAAACAGAAGGATCAGGCTTAGACTTTTGAAAATGTTCAAACTTATCATGATTCTCAATCCAACCTGTCTTACCATATCTTTTGTCTTTACCATTTTTCTTAAACTTCTTATCCTTTTGCACCATCAGGACATTAGGATTTTCCTTTTTAATGTTTGGCTCATCAGTTTTAAGCATCCCATGCAATTCACTCATAGTCTTTTTCAAGTCGTTCATGTTATAGTTCATAACAAATTGATCATAACTTGACGACAGTGTGATGTGATAATGGCCAAAGACCATGAGGTCTCGGGACACGCATAAGAACAACTGAAACCCGAGGAACCAGTAGCTGAGGAGCCTCTGGATCTAGAAAATGCCTTACGTGAATCATCCGGTCCCATGATCCAATCCAAGACGTAGTGGCTCAACCGTGCCGTCCAAATACTTATCCGAAAGGATATGGGCAGCTTAGCGAGTGCTTATCCGATCACATTGGTCGTGATTCAAGCCTCTGAAAGCATTCATTAATGGAGGTGTCGAGTCTTGCAATCTTTTTCCCTTCTCTCGGTTTTGTCCCACCGGGTTTCCCGAGAAAGGTTTTTAACGAGGCAAGCCCCGAGACTATTTCCCGAGTCTATTAATGACAAAGGGCCCACGAAATTTAAGACCAAGAAGACTAATAAAGTGTCGCCAAATGCATGGCGAATTAGTTGTAGTTTTCTTGGAACTTGTAATCTATTTAATGTTTTTCATTTAATGAGAGTGCTTCCTACCTAACTCCTTTTCTATATAAAGAGCACCTCTCTTCATTTGTAAACCATCCAACTTTCAATCAACGTTCTCTCTCTAGAATAAAAAGAAACTTAGCACTTTAGGAATTTTTTCTTCATGAATCTAAGCCGAAAGTCCGAGAGCTTTCTGCAACTCTTCGGAAGTTTCAATCAGTCTACGCATCGTCATTCAGAATCATCCTCTCGCTGTCACGAGTAATCGAGTTATCTTCGAGTTACTTCGTGTTCGGATTCTTCCGAGAATTGACCGTTCGGCCTCTGCCTCGTTCCATCTCATTCGTACTTCCGTTCCCCCATCCGAACGTATGTTCCTCCACACATCCATCCATCCGACCGTTCATACATCCATATCCGAACGTGCCTAACCCTTAAACCGTCCAAGTCTTTCGCTAAAATCCTTTCAACCATCAAGACAAGAAGCGCATTATAGGATCCGATCCTTCGTCCCGACAAGGATCACATCAAGTGGTATCAGAGCACTTCCCGTCAGGTTGTATCTTTCCGAACTCTACTTTTACGCACTTTTCATTTTCAAATTTCACTAAGTATGTTGAATTTCTCTTAACTTTTAGTGAGCATCTTTACTCGGATTTTTCGTGATTTTTCTTTGCAGGTACCATGTCTGAGACAAGTTACAACCAAGCCCTTATCGCCACCATCACGGCTAACATGGCCAAAATGATGGATAAGAAGTTTGACGAGAAGCTTGACCGGAAATTCTTGGCTTTCAAAGAAGAGATCAGACACTCCGAACACATCGGATCCGACCATGGGCCACGGAATCTCACTGCGATCGAGTGTTATAGCCAATCGTCCAATGCTCACCGAAATCGGCAAAGGCACCACGACCGAGACCGTGACGAATGCCAACAGCGCATCAACTTCTCCGGTTTAAAAATCCAACTCCCTTCGTTCAAAGGAACGAACGATCCCGAAGAATACTTGGAATGGGAGAAGAAAATCGAGATCGTCTTTAACTGTGGGGAATACACTTAAGCCAAATGACTAAAGCTAGCCCCAACCAAGTTTAAAGACTACGCTCTAAGTTAGTGGGATCAACTCATCACCACCCGTAGGCGAATCGAAGAAAATCTTATTGAAACGTGGAATCAATTGAAGATCCTAATGAGAAGGTGTTTCGTCCCGAGCCACTATCACCGAGAATTACATTTTCGGCTAAAGAATGTTGCCCAAGGAGGAAGGTCTGTGGAAGAGTACTACAACGAGATGGAAACACTTATGCTCTGGGCTGATATCCAAGAAGATGTCGAGGCGACTATGTCCCAATTCCTGGGCGGACTTAACTGAAACATCATCAACCTTCTCGAAGTCCAACATTACGTGGAACTTGAAGCATTATTCTACAAGGCGTTAATGTTCGAGAAATAGTTTAAGCGAAAGAATGCCCGTCCGAGCTATGACGCCCGGAAACCGAGCTACCATAAGGACGAGCGTCCCGAGTACCCGAAGGAAACCAAGCCGATCATCCGGCTAAAACCTGAAGAACTTGACCCGAAAGGAAAAGGTAAGTTACGATCACGAGACATCAAGTGTTACAAGTGTCACGGCCTTGTCCACTATGCAAGCGAGTGTTCCAACCGAAGGGTCATGATCCTCCGATACAATGGTGAATTCGTGTCCGAAGATGAGCAATCCAAAGAAGAGTCATCCGAAGATGAGCAATTCGAAGATGAGCAATCCGAAGATGAGCCCGCTGCAAAAGGTAAATGGTTGGTCGCTATGCGAACGTTAAGTTTCATGACCACGAAGGAAGAAAATGAGCAACGAGAGAATCTATTTCTCTCCCGATGCATCGTCAAAGGCAAAGTATGTAGTCTTATCCTTGACGGAAGAAGTTCCACCAACGTTGTTAATGATACGATGGTTCGAAAGCTATGAATGGAGCTCATGACGTATCTGAAGCCTTACAAGTTACAATGGCTCAACGACCATGGCGAAATGACCGTTAGTAGTCAAGTCTGAGTGTCTTTATCAATCAGGAAGTATGAAGACGAAGTCTTATGTGATGTTTTATCCATGGACGCAAACCACATTCTACTTGGCCGACCATGGCAATCCGATCGCCGAGTAACTCACAATGGGTTCACCAACCGTCAAATCTTTGAGTTTAAGGGCCTAAAGATCATCTTACTACTGATGACGCCTCAAGAAGTCTAAGAGGACCAAATGGCAATGAAAAAGAAGAGAGTCACCGAGTCCCAGCTTACTCCCGCATCTGAGCCAACGAAAAGAAAAATGCTTAATAAGCCGAAGGGAAGTAACCAAACGAACTTACTCTTCGTGTTTAAAGAGCCTTTCGTTAACTTAAGCGCGCAAAAACAGGTATTGCCTAGCAAAATGACCGAACTTTTGCAGGAATTCAAAGATGTCTTTCCGGAGGAATGTCCCGTTGGTCTACCACCCGTCCGAGGCATCGAGCATCAAATTGACTTTGTTCCCGGAGCCTCGTTACCAAACAAGCCCGCCTATAGGACGAATCCTACGGAGACAAAGGAGGTTCAATGGCAAATTGAAGAATACATGGCCAAAGGACACATTCGGGAAAGCATGAGTCCTTGTGTTGTTCTGGTCCTACTCGTGCCCAAGAAAGACGGAAACTGGTGAATGTGTGTTGATTGCCAGGAAATTAATAATATCATGGTTAAGTATGGTCATCTTATCCATAGACTTGATGATATGCTCGATGAATTATATGGTTCTAACATCATTTCTAAGATTGACCTTAAGAGCGGATATCACCAAATTCGGATGAAGGAAAGAGACGAATGGAAAACCGCTTTCAAAACCAAGCACGGTCTATATGAGTGGCACATCATGCCCTTCGGCTTGACGAATGACCCAAGCACGTTTATGAGACTAATTAATCACGTGCTTCGTTCTTTTATTAGTGTTTTTGTTGTAGTGTACTTTGACGACATTCTCATTTACAGTCGAAGCATGGACGAGCATATCGGGCACATCCGTTCGGTCCTTAGCGTGTTACGAGCGGAAAAAATTTACGATAACTTCAAGAAGTGCACGTTTTGCACCGATAATCTCGTGCTTCTTGGCTTTGTCGTGAGTGTAGGCGGAGTCCAGGTGGACGAGGAAAAGGTGAAAGCGATCCAAGAATGGCCAAGTCCGAAGACCGTTAGCGAAGTTCGAAGCTTTCACAGGCTCGTGGGATTCTACCGTCATTTTGTTAAAGACTTTAGCACTATCACCGCTCCACTCACCGAAGTGATCAAAAGGAAGGTTGGCTTTAAGTGGGAAGAAGCTCAAGAAAACGCCTTCCAAACATTAAAGGATAAACTTACAAACGCACCTCTTTTAGTTTTACCCGATTTTCTTAAGACTTTTGAGATCGAATGTGATGCTTCCGGTCTTGGCATAGGCATTGTTTTGATGCAGGACGAAAAGCCGATCACGTACTTTAGAAATAAACTCGGAGGCGCCATGCTCAACTACCCAACTTACAATAAGGAACTATATGCCTTAGTACGTGATGGCTCAGGTTTTCACCCAAGAAATCACTGCAAGCGTACAGAAGT